>QFEI01000615.1:0-10530 GCA_003316145.1 Neoboletus magnificus | reverse complement strand
CCAGGGACTGACAATGCCTGTCAACCGGTCGTTGCTGAAGTTTTACTGTTATGGTTGCATTCTATGCTAACCTAACAAGGCTCAGTTACTACTGAACCTAAGAGTAAAGAACACTTTTCTTCTTTCTTTCTTATCTCTCTTGATCTTATCTTATCTTCTTATCAATCTCCTTATCTTATCTTATCGCATTAGATCAGGTTATCTGATCTTATCCACATCTTATCTAACATCTTATCCTTATCACAGGATTTAGATTCCTTTATGTCATATAGCTGTGCATCTAGACTCTTACACAGCCCTTCTCTTTAATTTCCATGCCTTATGTAGAACATGATGCCTGGCTATTTAACCTTATATAGATGTATCTTAGATTAGGTACAAACATGTACATACATAGCCTGAGGCTATATAAAGCCAGGAGCCTAGCACTGGAGTCCCCAGTCTAGTTCTCTTGGAGTTTTCCCCTAAGGCCATAGAGTGGACCCTTGAGTGGTTGCCTCTAGCATGGGATTATCTTGAGCTATGATGACTCATCCTTATTCCCTTGGGTTTAATACCTACCTACCCCTAGTTTTAGTTCTTGGTCTTGAGAACCTACTATCTCCCTGCACTACCCCCTGGTATTGCTTTAGGATTGTTTCATTTACACTGGCACGAAAGAATATCGGATGCTTTGCAGCAATGTGTTGGTATTGAAGCATCATCAGTCTTCATTTGATGGGTTTGAAGATATGCATCCAGAGGACATTGCACTGGTAGGAGCCATCATCAGCAGGTAGGCAAACAGCTGTTATTCTATTCTCGAAGATCTGATGTCAATTGAATGACAGTGCAGTGGCAGCAGGTCAGCTTGACTGTGTTGACGAGTACAATTTTACACTGGACTTGGAAGTTATTGAATTGTAGCAACATGTCATTATCTTGGATCTGCATCATCACAAGTACTAACAATGTAGCATTCTGTTAAATACCTGTGTTATTTTTTTCCCTTTCATTCTTCTTACAACAGTGGAAGTGATCAGTGACATGGTCATCTGCATTTATGTGTTTCACATATTTCAACCACAGCCCTTTTGTTATATTTAATGCAATGCAATACATCCCTTTGCATTCAAAGAGACCTGTTCTTTGTAGTAGGACAAAGATGACTGAGTAGGAGATCAATGCAAATGAGCCATTGCCCCAGTTGATTCCACAGCACATTGCATGGGACCACATGAAATGAGCCACCAACGCCTGCCCCTGGAGATAATACCACCTGAGTGGACACTCGCTATATGAACAAACTCAATGTCAAAAGATGTGTCATATACTGAAAATTATACATTGGTCACCAGTCATCTACCATGCCTTGTGATATCATCTCCCTTTATAAAGAAGGGGTTGGCAATACAGGTAAACAAAAGGAGCCATTTATTGCCTCCATGTGCATTCCTATCACAACATGAGATGGACCACAAAGGGAGGCCAGGGACACTAATATGGCACAGGAACCTTTGTCACACAAGGAAGACAACAATGGAGTTAATATTGCTTAGGTAGAAAGTTGCATGCCATTGATTCACAGATGAATGACTAATATGTAAGTATGAATGAAAGAGCAATTTTTTGGATTCCCTGTCATCGCATTTAGTTGTTGAAGCAAATAAGGTTGTATAATGACATATACAAATCAATTCTTTGTGAAAAGGATTACAGTAAAAAACAAAGGTGTAGAATGGCTGGCGAAACTACCTGCAGGCATTGAACGGGCCTGTGTTTAAATAATGAAGCAAGGGTTGTAATGTTGATGGGAGGGTGGGGCTGCACACATCTACAAACCTGCATGCAGGATACTTCGAGTTTTATGCGAGCATGGTCTATTTGTATGACCCACAATTGCCACTACTACTAAGTGACTTTACTCCTGAGCATGGCATTTTCCAAGTTGCACCTTTGAAACAAGTGCGGCAGCCTCCGAGGTTGCCTGTCTGTTGAATGTGTCTGGGTCCAGTATAGTTTGCTTCCAGAGCTCAACGTCTGACTCAGAGCAACGCAAAACTCAAATTGTGTGGGCATTAAGCTGATAGACCTTAAGGGACCAAGCTGATTAACCCTTAAGAGATTGCATAGTAGGCAGCTGACTTATGCATCAATTGTCCCAATTGAAGGCATGCAATGAGGCATGCACCAAGACCAGTGTTCCCTGGGGTAGCTGCAAGTACCAACCCTTAGGGTGGATCAGATCATCGTCGATGTCCCTAAAGTTGAGCTGACGCAGCTTTGTGTTCACATGCTTGAAAAGGTCTCCACCGTAGTCAGGCAGGATGGAGGGGGGGTACAAATCGTTAGTTGTAACTGTAGACTTCATTTAGTCCTAGTTACACTGATATTGTAGGCAAGTTACCTTTTTTCCCAATGTTGTCTGTGTCAGGGATACATTCTGTCAATTCCATCTCACATTTGTCCCCAAAGCCGATCTCTGTATCATTCCCATCATATGCATCAAGTGTTTTAGAGCTAAAGGCCTTCAAAGGACTAGACCACTTGCCCAAAATCTTCTTCTTCTTATGTATGCCTGGTCGACTAGTCTTCCAAGTTGACCCAGTTGTTGTGTACATGGGCTCGGTCACAACCACAATGTAGTCAGGATCACCCCTGTTGTCAGACCCAGCATACACTGTCCACTCCTTGATTTGAATATTCTGACAACAAGTGAGTGGGGGGCCCTAACATGAAAATGGCAATCATAACACATATCTTACCGGCTTGTTCACATTTGTCTTGCTGGATCACATCACACAGTATGACTAACTGGTTATCCCACAGGTTCGCAAAGTCCTTGGTGGAGTCACAGGGTTTACTGAGAACAAGAACATTCTTAACATGGGTCTTGTCATCGATAAGGGATGGCTGGTGTAACACATGCAGGCGTCAGCAGACCTGTGTAGTGTCTGAACCCAATATGTGGCACACATGTTGAACATGGAACCTAGGTAATAATTTCCCTTTGCAAAGAAATGTGTTCCATATTCTGCCAGTAGAATTTCACCAACGAGAATGGTCTCAAAGCTTTCTGACCAATTGAGAGATCAATACTCCCAGACATTGTTTGCGACAACGTACCAGCCAAAGTCAACTCCATATGTCAATCACACCAGGACTAAACGTGCCAGCATGGCAAGCAAACTGTCATAGACAGTATTGTAGACATCAGAGGTGCATTCAGAGGATTGCATGATTGAGACACAAGAGAGCAGGATATGCAGGATGGGGGCCAGGGGAAAAATATAGACAGTTGGTCATCCAAGAGTGTAGGAGTTTTTAAACCCAGATTGTGATGCCAGATGTCAGAGACCAATATTGTTACAAGCAGTTGGGCATCTGGTGACACCTGAAGGTGATGATTCATTCCAGACTCAGTCATATCACTAATCAGGAACCATGGGCTGGCAAGATTACAAGGTGCAGACAGCAACATTTATAGTCTGTACTCACCTCTTGTTTGTTGGGTATTGGGTTCTTTGGCCTCATTGGTTGCTCTTTGTTTTAATGGTCACTTTTGCAATATTCAAAGAGCATCAATAGGTTGCGTCGATGTCTCGTTGCAGTGGAAGTTGACCCCATTCTCTACACCTTCCAAGACAGATACAATGTCAGCTGCACATTGTAGGTACACTGTCAGATCTGATGGCAAGACAGTTAATGCTTGACATGGCCCACCAGTTAGTGCTGACAAATCATGCTCTGCCTGGGAATGCTTGAATCCAGAAGAGTTCTGAATCAGAGTCAATAGATTCAGTATTTCGAGACACCTGGACTCACACCTGACATCCTCACTCTGATGACAAGTTATCCAGTTAATAGCAAAGGGGCACAGAATGAGCAAACCTTCCAATGTTTTTATCCACAATAGCATTACATAAGAGGACTCAGTGCCCTTGCAACTCTCGAGATCAACTACTGCATGGTCCACTGTCATCCCTTGCGATTTATGCACTGTCATTGCAAAGCCTGACAAGATAGGTAACTGAGTGCACTTGATTTTTAGGTCATTGCCACTAAAAGGATGCTGAAGATGGATGTCTACTGTGTCTGCAATCACCACAGAGTGAAAGAAGTCGAGATGAGGAAGAGATTGGGGTGCCATCAATGGGGTATGTATGACATAGAACACAGCATGTTGTTTACTCATGGCATCAGTGGTATAGCGCATGCTCACCAGTGTACCTACACATCCATTGACAATCCCCAATTCAATATCAAAATTCTGGGTAATTATGATGGGCATCCCAATGACGAGCGGTATACTTCCCAACTGTTGCTGTGTCTCACCCGAATGCGGTCACTGCAGATAACAAGACTCATCCTCACTCAGTGGACCGTCCTCTGTGGTGTCACAACTATCATACCAATGTACTTGGTGACCCATTCATTGCACAAAGGCAAGTGTTGCTCTTTCATTTAGTGCATCCTTGGCATCATTACTTGACACAATAATAGGAGCTTGCAATCACCCCTCAAATTCCCATGACAGCCATACACAGGATAGTAACCTTGATTGCAGCAGCCGATAATCATCATCAGTACATTTACCAACTTGAAGATGGGTCAAGAGATCAACAAATCTCTTATTGAAATTGCCTGACTGCTATATGGCTTGTGTTAGCAGTACAACAGCATCGACAGACAACCACAAAAGTCATCCGAAAATATCAGCCTGTACATTAGGACAGGCAACATTGCAGGATGTTGATTGACTGTACAATGACCGTTGACCCACGGGGGGCAGTTGGGCAAAGTCACCAGCGAATGTGATATTCACACCACCAAAAGGTAAATTGTTCCCTTTCGTGATACACAGAGCTTCATGAATGGAGACCAACAATTTGTAACCAATCACAGATACTTGGTCGACAAGGAGGAA
The DNA here is from genome assembly GCA_003316145.1 of Neoboletus magnificus. Lineage (NCBI taxonomy): Eukaryota > Fungi > Basidiomycota > Agaricomycetes > Boletales > Boletaceae > Neoboletus > Neoboletus magnificus. The sequence goes on along the minus strand of QFEI01000615.1, from coordinate 5,624 downwards.
ATCCACACCCTCCCATTTAGCTATTAGATCTCATCTACTTCTGCTCGAAAACTTTGACCCCTTCCTGTCATTCAGATTCAATGCTGAGTGTAAGGTAGAGCCCGATATATTTCTGGCAGCTACACCCATAAATGAGCAAACACGGAAATGGCAAGGTTGCTCTGTTCATACAAAGAATTCTTGAATAGCATGTATTATGTGAGTCTTACCTGAACCACCTGCACCACCTATAAACATCCAAAGAGAAGATGGCCATCCCTTTAAGGCCTGCTGCATGACTAGGGTGAATGCTCACTGTTGTTCAACATTCAAGCAGAAATCGTTTGCAGTTGAGGCTGCTGTAGGCTGTCAGAGTAGTGTATTACATGATGACCCCAGGCTAGCCACTGCAGGAAAAATAGTGTCACTTGAATGAAAAGGATGACCAGATGAACCCTCTGAGAAATTCTGAATGCACACCGAGGCACATGTTATATAGGACATGCCATGCCAGTGAAGGATTGGGCATCTGCAAGCAAGCTCTGCTTTGATCATTCAAGATGCTCACTATATGCAGCCTTCCATTCATCCTCTAGATAGAGGTGCAATCCAGATACATCCTGCTCCATTGACGGCCCTTCAAACAAATCGTCTGAGGGGATGGTTGGAAGATTAAACCATCTGGATTGTTCCAGATGGCGCATACAATCAATGCAACTGTTTTGCTGCATAAGCCTACAATGTAATCGAGATTGGTCAAGGCTAACCAGAAACTGTAAGCGGTCACACTCATTCCCTGAAAAATCAAACAGAAAAAGCTCATTATCCTGTTTGTCATTGATGAACTCAGCAGGCAGTCAAACACCCATCATTACCTCACCTCCTGGAAGCTACCCATGTTGTGACCTATGATGATCCCATGCATCTTTGCACTCTTGAGTGGCCTGGATATTGTCTACAAGCAACTGTTTACTTGCATATGTTCCATGCTGATCAGCCACCCAGTCATTATAGGCATTCAACCAGCTGTTGCAGTCCCTCCAAAGATCAGACAGATGCCACCAGGATTTAAACAAAATTAACATAATTCTTGCATGTCGTGCCACAGTACTCCCATGATCCCTTCAAGGTAAACTTGGACCAATGGGAATGGGGACATATCGGTTACATGGATGATGCATGTGTGCATGCAGTAACCCATGTTCAATGTGATCAGGTAAAAATGGAAAGCATGGTCAGCAGTACAAATTGTCATCAAGCACATCGTCTCGTGCCCTCCCTGCATGAGGACCTGAGAAGTTGAGATCACTGTCTGAAGAATCACCAAAATTTTCAGCCTCAAAATTATCAAGAACATCTCATTGACGCCCTCTCTTCTATACCTTATCAACCTGTGCACAGAAGTCCCATAAACACACACAGCTAAGCTCATGTGGACAGTACCAGTAATCATCTACCTGGTTTGTACAAGGCACAACATTTCCATTGGAATCAGATCCAATCATGAACTCATCAGTTGTGTGCACTGCATTATTCAATGTGTCCTCCAGATCCTCTTTTGAAGTGGGTGTGTCGGCAGTGAGGTCACCCACTATCTCTTCATCTTCCATGACATGTGCTATGTGCTCATCATTGTCAGTGGACAGAATGACAGTTTGTGGATAACACTCTGTGCTTGGAAGTTCCTGTTCCAGTAATCTCTTGAAACTAGTTCAGTACAGACACCTGTACAGATGACTTGTGTAATGATTACCATTGCCTAGCAAGTACGAGGACACCTGCTGAGCCAACAACTCCTGATGTGAGATCATAAAATATGCACATTTCTGCAGTAGATGTTTTGCACGCAACCTCAAGTCATCTGTGGATGGGTCATACACACCCACTTTGCTGACAGCGATGTCCAAAGCTGAGTAAGCAACATGGGCCTTCAGTTGAGTTTTCATGATGTAGTCCATGATGTAGTACAAAATAGCCTTTGCAACATTCCCTGATCCAACAAACTGAATGTCCATATTGCAATGTATGAAACACCCAAAGATCTCTAATGAGACTCTAGGCAATCACCAGGGGTACTAGGAAGAGAGGAATGAAGGATGAACACTTAAGTGCTCCGGAGTGGATCTCAAGGGGAAAATCCAAGAGAACTAGACTGGAGGTTATCCATCTAGCCCTTGGAGTTTATATACTATCTACTTGTGTGTACATGTTTGTACCTAATCTATAGATACATAGTCGTATATAGTCATACCCTGTGCCCTAATGGTCAGGGGTTGCCTTCGTGAGAGCCATCAAGGCGGAGATTAAGTATAGCCTTTGAGGCTGTGAAGAATGGAGACGAATGAGCGGTAATTAATAAGGGCTGTGAGGCATAGCCTTGCACAGGATGGAAAAGAAGACATGGACAGCATGGAGGTGAACATGAGAACAATATAACTATAAAAGGATTAATTAAGGCACCAAAGTGGTGATGAGTCTCTAAGGGCGTAGCCTTAGTGTTTAAAGTCAGAGGACGTGAGTCTTGACTGTATGAAGGTGAAACTAATAGATAAGATGAAGATTAGATTAGATGATCAGTCACATGATCAGATAAGATAAGATAAGAGAGAAAAAGGAAACGACTAAGTCTTGCAAAGACTTTGTGACGGTAGGACCGTAACAATGTACACACTCCAACATCATTTCATTAAAGTGATTAACCATTCCATCTAAACATCGCAGGTAGACATTTCCTATTTTGTTATCAATGTAACTCTGACCAACAAAATTCTTTTCGTCCAGGTTAAAATGACACACTCTTGGTCCAGGTGGTCCCTTCCAATATTTAAAGCAAGTGGGTGTATATTTGTGCTTCTGACATGCTGTTGCCAGGAAATAAACATCTTTCTTTTGTAGGTCAAGTACAGACAGGGAGTCAGTGTCACCATCAAGAAATGGACCCTTTACTAAACACAGATGGTGAACAGATGACAGGATGTCAATTGCAGGGAGTGGGTCCACCAGAATGGAGGTGGAAATAGTGTTATCGAGGAAGGTGAGCAATCGATCTCTAAATTCAGTATCACCCTTCTCTAACACTCTAGTCCTGATCTTGTCTGAATTTAGACTTCCTGTTAATCAGACCAACATATGACAGTGTAGACTACCATGCCCCTAAGCCTCCACACACCCATAGTATGCACTGACATGACCCAAGACTCCTTCTGGACCACCAATCGATGGATCAGAAACTATATCGTCATAACCCAGGACTGTGCAGAAGAATGCAGTCATACACAAGTGAAAGAAGCACGACACAATCATTGGATTGTTTGCTACAAGAATAGACTGTGACCAGTAATCAGGGACATCATCAGATCTCATACTGTTGATGTCAAACTCGGATCCCATTAGGAGCTTAACAATTGAGTTGTACACATCCGCCAGATTAATAGTTATATAGAAACTAGGCAGCCCCTTCTCTATCATGAGTTCCTAAATCTCATTATGCATGACCACCTTTGCACTACTCAAACCCTCAACATGGGACATCATGTGGGACACCTGCTTCAACAAATCCCAAACTCGCATCTCATTTCAAGAGAAGCAAATATTATAATCACCTCCAAGAACTCTCTCAGCCACTGCCCACATAGCAGATGGTGAAACAGTAGCAAAGTCAGACCTAAATGCATCAAACAACCCGCGATTGATCTTCAGACAGGAATGGAGTAGAATACTTCTTCTTTGTAGCATGTTAAATGCTGTAAACATGAAGAAACAGTGAGTTTGAAAGTGCGGGTCTGATAATTCCAATAAGTGTTTTAGGTGCTGTTTTAGTGACACTCGACGAGCCCTGTGATTGTCTTCAGGAGCACCTAAACCATAGGGGAAAAGCATCAGGTATATTAAGGGAAAGAATGATGGATTGTTAATATCACCTACAGGCCTTGATCCATGAGGTAGCTGAATGTATCTCTTGCCCTGTTTCATGACATGCTCCATTGTGGCTGTGCAAAGCACATGAGATGGTGCTGAGGAGTCCACATTCACAACCACAACAGATTCAAATATATTATCACCTACTGTTACATCCAATCTGGATTGCTGCTCTGTCTTATTCAAAGAAACATTATCATACCACACCATCAGTGATTCACTCCCAAGTGAAGGTGGGACTACATCAATATGGACAGGCAAGACATTGACACATTCAAGTGAATCCAATGCAGTATGATTTATCCTGACATCCTTGTAGAATGGATTATGTGTGTGTAACCATAACAGGGCAGCGAACACTTTTTTTTTTCTACCCACCAGAGGCTGTGCATGTGCGTGCAGCCATTCCTTCAATGGAGGGGAGGAGCCTATGAAAATAACACAAATAAGGGTCACAACATCCTCAAGGAAAGAGGGAAGAATGTCAATCGCTCTCTCTGGCTCCTGAGAATAGACAATTACATGACTGTGCATACCACGCTGTGCATTAGGCACAGGAGTGCTTTCATGTTCCTGAAGCTTAATGATCCACGACTTTGCCCTACAACAAGCAACCATCATCTCTTCCACAACAGTCAGACCTTGCAGCTCAGAAGGCACATCCCCAATAAACATATGATTAGCTAAAGAAAGATCAGGAGTCCTCCCTTTCCTCAATGACCCCCAACATTGCACACAGAAAAGCAGCTCTGACACACGTCCTTCAAACAAAACAAGACCTTTTGGGGAAAGCAGTGTTGAAATATCTAGTTGTGAACCTGCAGTACTTGCCAGGTTACACTAGTATTTCCTTCTCATGCTTATCAATGCTCTGAGCTTGCTTGTCAATGCTCTAGCTTGGTAGCATATACTGGTAACTATCCTATTAGGCTGTACTAGTCCTAATATGCAATATAGGTACTGAGATACAAGTCATGATAGCATGTATCTGACTCACTAGTCTTATGACTAGGTATGACTCTGTACAAGAGCCATACATGCCCTATGACCAACAGCCCCTTTGGCACTTTCCGTGCCCTAAGCCCTATTTGATATAGAAAGCTTATATAGGATGGCACCAGAACTCCGTGTCATGAGTCATGATCCTGGTCCGGATCACAGTACTTGTGATACACACCACTTTGGGCATAGCCTCAGACTTCCAGGCTATGCTTCTTTCTATTCTTATCTTAGATGAGTTGTACTGACTCATACTAACTTATTATCTATGATGTCATTCTTTTTTATGACTCATAGGACTATTTTTATCTTTAGCTCTTTATACTATTGGACAGTACTTGTCCTGCTTACTCAGCTATTTGATATGCTGACTGAGATTCTTCTATTATTAGTCCACCATCACTCAGCTATTTCATATGCAGACTGATACTCTTAGGCATGGGTTATTTATAGCTCTAACCCTTGGCCCTATTCCCTTTATGGGAATACCCTATACCTTTAGGAAGATTCAAGCTGAGCTTGAATCTTATTCCTACTGGTATACATAGGCAGCCCTTATGGCTGATATATTAGACCTTTTAGGTACCCTGCAGAGACCTTTCAGGCCATCTACAGAGCTATCTGTCCTAGCTCCTGTACACCTTGTACCACAGCTAGGGTTGTGGACTTCTACCTCACTATAGCACTTATAGTGAATACTAGTTCTCTTCTTCCATAACTATCCCTCT
>QFEI01000599.1:7380-20730 GCA_003316145.1 Neoboletus magnificus | reverse complement strand
CGCTGTCGACACGATGGTAACAATTAAAACTCGGGTGCCACGTATCCCCAAATTTGTACAATGAAGATCTCTGCCGGCTAATTGCCGGCTGGCGCCCACCAATGGGACAACAAGGGCCCTCAGCGGTGCGCTCAGTGTTTCAACGTGTGCGTCCCAGACTACCCACCGGGACTTTTCACAGCAGGGATTTGGTCCCACTCGTTCTCTCAACTGCCCATAGCATCCTATGAATCGCCAGCAGCAGCTCAGCAAACGCTTTTTCGATATACTCAGCGGGTCTACAAATGTCGAACGCGACAAAGCTCGCTTCCTTGAAGGTCTTTGTTTACAAGAGGATCCAGCAGCCTGCGTCAGCAAAATAGTCGAGAGCAAGCATGGGCGTCCTGCGGTACAACTAGCTATGCGCCACGACCTGAGCACAAAATTTATGAACGGACTTGGCTCGAACGTAATCCATTATCTCCTCCGAGCGAACGACCTGGGGGATGTGCTTGACACAGTCCTCCTGCACATCCTGAATCCGCCCATCTTTTGGAACAAGTTCTGCGAGGAGTTTGAGAAGGGAAATCTAGACGAGCATGCAGAACCGGTATTCGCGCAGCTGCTTGCTTACCTCCTCAGGATGGAGAATAAGGACACTTCCTGCTACCGTGACCGCGCCAGGCAGCCTTCTATCCTCGATAGACTCATTAACTCTGACCAGCCCGACGTCAGGGCAGCTGCCAATCTCATCAAGGAGATCCTCTCTACCACGTCCGTCGCCTCTATCCCCTCTACACTAGATGGCCCTGGTGGTCGTCACGACAACGACTTTATGAATTTTCGGAGTATCTCTATAGTTCCTAGTGCAGACGAAGTCCAATGCACCAAGAGGGCGTTCTTCAGGCATTCTACATTCCTCGATGACCCTGCCACTGAGGAGACACGTATCGCAGATTACCTGGACAACACATTCCGCCTTTTACGAGAAGACATGATTTACGAGCTGAAAGAGGAACTGCAGCCCATCTTAACGAAGGATAGCAAGAAGAGGCAGCGAGGAACTGTGATTGATGGGTTGCGTCTTGTAGGGGTGTATACAGGACCTGGTGGTCGGAAGCCCCGGACTCGACACGGGATCGTGCTCCAATGCGACGGGGACTTCAAGATATTCCACAATATCGAGGACAGCGACCGATCGAATTTCCTCAAGAAGGATCCTCGTGGTTTGAGATTCCTAGGCCATCAATCCTTAGCATGTGTCATCGCTGACGGTCAGTTGCTCGCCTTGGGGACCATCCGGCGAGTAGCAGATCTGTTAGCGAAGAAACCTCCCTCCGTGATCTTCCAAATATGCGGGGGGGCTAGCTTCGTCAATACGCTTCTGAAACTGAACACCGCGGAAGAGGTCACACTCGTCCAGACGAACACTGCTATATATTCCTTCGAGCCTGTGCTGAGGGTACTTCAAACGATGAAGATTGTCCCGTTGGCGGAGGAGATACTATTTTGGGAGAACGGAATCCCGATCGGTAGCCCGTCGATTACCATCCCTCAAATCACCATCCCTCTAGCCAGAAGTTCGTCGATGGACATTCAGCCATTGCTTAATACCCCGACCTCCATTATACTTGACGAAGCGCAGGCAGAGTCATTACTCGCCGGTCTGAACCAGAAGGTTTCTCTGATACAAGGCCCTCCTGGTACGTTCGTTCAGTTACGTGGTGGGACCCCTAGTAATTGGGTAAAATCAGGGACCGGGAAGTCATTTATTGGAGCGCTACTCGCCAAGGCCCTGCACGACTTCTCCGAACAGACAATCCTTGTGGTCTGCTACACGAATCACGCCCTCGACCAGTTCCTCGAAGACCTATTGAAGATCGGCATTCCAGCATCAAACATCGCGCGGTTAGGAGGGCGCGGCAATTCGGCAGTTTCTCAGCTTAGTCTGAACAAGCAAGTCAAGAAAAAACGTGCTCGCTCGAACGCCGAATGGACTCTCATCGACAGTCTGAAGGAAAGAGGAGAGTTTTTACATGAAAGGCTCGAGACGACGTTCAACACATTCCTCGCATCCAAAATATCGTTTGAAGATATGCTCACCTACATCGAGTTCGAGGACTCGGATTACTTCGATGCATTCCAAGTTCCCGAGTCCACGGATGGGATGGTTCGCGTGGGAAAGAATGGAGACACCATTGACGCCACATACCTCATCTCTCAGTGGTCCCGAGGGCAGAACGCTGGGATATTTCAACAGGAATCCCATGTCAAGGATGCCGCAGCAATATGGTCGATGAAGAAGGCACAACGTCAACAGAAGATAGCAGATTGGGAGTTGGCTATCAGTCAGAGTGTGGCAGACGATATCTGGAAGGTCGGAAGGGACTATGATGAATGCCAAGATGAGCTTTCACGCAAGTCCAACGAGTCCAGCATAGCACTACTGAAGCAGAAGCGGATTATTGGGTGCACTACGACTGGTGCAGCGATGTATACGGAAGATATCAGGGCTGCTTCACCCGGGGTACTGCTCGTCGAAGAAGCGGGAGAGATCCTGGAGAGCCATGTAATCACCGCGCTCGGGAGAGACACCAATCATATGATTCTTATTGGGGATCACCAGCAAGTCATCATTGTTGGTTTAGCCCAATCATTGACTGATCGTTGTTCACAGGCAACTCCGACCGAAAGTGAAGAAGTACGAACTAACGGTGGAGAAAGGAGATGGATATGACCTGAACAGGTCTCTATTTGAACGTCTCGTCCTGAAGGGCTTTCCTCATGTGACCCTCACAGCTCAACATCGCATGCGTCCCGAGATTTCAGCACTTATTCGCGAGTTGACATATCCTGGGCTCACTGACGCACCGAAGACGCAGAACAGAGACAACATTCGTGGCATCCAGAGAAATATTGTGTTCGTGGACCACAGCCAGGACGAGGACGATGAGAAGCGAATCTCTGATCATGGGGATGGTGGCTCGCCGACCTCGAAACGAAACCAGTTCGAGGTATATATGGCTGTGAACATCGTTCACTACCTTTTACAACAGGGCTATAAAAGCGAGAATATCGTCCTGCTCACTCCGTACTTCGGGCAGCTGACCGCACTCCGGGAGGCCATCGAAATGGATGCGGATGCGCTTATGAATGACCTAGACTCGGGGGAACTCGCCCGTGCAGGGTTGTTGGCCTCGACGCCGCCGCCTGCCAAGACGCAGAAAACACGAATTCGGCTAGCAACGATTGGTTTGTACAATTTAATTGACCGCGACGAATGTAATGATGACGTGTTTCCTCAGATAATTATCAAGGTGAAGAAAGCGACATCGTGGTTGCGAGCTTGACCAGATCGAACTCTGATGGCGCGATCGGATTCATGAAGTCACCTGAACGCCTTAACGTTCTACTATCTCGAGCACGGGATGGCCTCATCCTGATCGGTAATTCCCGAACCTTCAAATCCTCCCGATCTGGCGGGGACTTGTGGTCGAAATTTTTCGGTCTCTTACAAAACGGTGGCTATATATACGATGGCTTTCCCATCAAGTGCGAACAACATCCCAAAAATACCGTGTTGATCAAGTCGCCTGCCGAGTTCAATAGCCTGGCGCCTGACGGCGGGTGTACTGAGCCATGGTAAGACTTCTTACATTGTATGTCTTGCACTTGGCGGATTCATGTGTTGGTACAGTGGTTCGCTACTTAGCTGCGGGGTTCACACTTGTTCCAAAAAGTGCCATCCCCTCAAAAAGGGGTCCGGTCAACCAGATTCCCACACGTCAGTGCCCTGCAATCACCTTTTCAGTGGACCATGTCCTGCGAATATTCACCAAATGAAGTGGAGGTGCCCTCACGGACCGCCTGAACAGTGTACGCAGTGTGAAACGGAGAGACGGAAGCTCGAGAAGCAGGCTAGGCGCGATCTGGCAGCTCAAGTGCGACGTGATGCCGCGAAACATCAGCACGAGTTAGACATGATGGAGCTTGAGGCCCAGTTACAGTTTGAGAAGAAGAGGGTGGCGGATATCCAAGCAGCTAAGGACAGGGAGGACGAGAAGCAGAGAAAGATGGAGGAAATCGAGGATGTAAGGAAACAGACGAAGAACGCGGCCAAGCAGGCTTCCGCCGCTCGTTCCCAGATGCCTGAGTCGACGGCAGGACCTGGAAACGCAGATTTGACCTCAGCTCAGTCTCAGAATGGCGCAAAGGATACCTCTGCTCATCCGCAGGACTCCACCCCGTCCTCGTTACGTCCTTCGGTGCCGTCCCCTGCTCGAGATAAGTGGGAGCACCAGGAACGCGTCGATGGGGACCAGAATGACGCGATTGATAAGATCATGGATCTGACAGGGCTCGAGGAAGTCAAGGAACAGATTCTGAGGATCAAGGCAAAGATCGATACCATGAAACGCCAAGGTGTTTCCTTGGACAAAGAACGCCTCAACCTTGTATTACTGGGCAATCCGGGAACAGGTTAGCTGCATTCGCTATGTCGATCGATTACTAATGTCCCTCCAAACCAGGCAAAACGACGGTTGCGAGGTTGTATGCACAATTCCTGGAATCCATTCAAGTCTTGCCTGGCGACGCGTTTCTGGAGACTACGGGGTCGAAGTTATCATACGAAGGAGTCGGGGGAGCGCAAAATCTGATCAACCAAGCACTCCTAGTTGGCGGGGGAGCTATCTTTATCGACGAGGCCTACCAGCTTACGAGCGAAACTTCTGGAAAGCAAGTGCTCGATTTCCTACTCGCTGAGATGGAGAACAGGGTAGGGACCCTCATCTTCGTCCTCGCGGGATACAACAGGGAGATGGAGAAGTTCTTCGAACACAACCCCGGCTTACCGAGTCGGGTTCCATACCGACTCCAATTTGCTGACTATACGGATTCAGAGCTGATGACGATGCTGGAAGACTTGATCCTGAAGCGATACCAGGGAAGAATGGTGATTGAGGATGGTATCCGTGGTCTGTACTGCCGGGTCGCTGTCAGACGTCTCGGCCGCGGTCGGGATATGCCAGGTTTCGGGAACGCTCGTGCACTGCAAAATACGTTCGCAAGGGTTTGTGAACGCCAAGCAGAACGGGTCGAGAAAGCGCGTCGAGCTGGAGCTTATGCAGACGATTTCTTCATGACGAAAGAAGACCTGATCGGACCAGATCCATCACAAGTTATTCCGAATAACGCAGCGTGGTCAGAGCTGCAGGGACTCGTCGGGCTCGAGTCTGTGAAGCAGTGCGTGCGCAACTTCTTTGCGCTCGTCGAGACAAACTACTACCGCGAACTGGAGGAAAAGGAGCCGCTTCAGATGTCACTCAATAGGGTTTTCCTTGGTTCTCCGGGTACAGGAAAGACGAGCGTCGCCAAGCTGTATGGCCAGGTGCTCGTGGATCTGGGGCTGTTGAGCAACGGGGAAGGTGAGTGAGCAGCCGTGAGCGGGTCGGAGAACTAATCCGGCGTCCTTTTAGTCGTTGTGAAGAACCCGTCAGACTTTGTAGGCGCACACCTGGGACATTCAGAGAAAAACACCAAGGATATTTTGAACAGCACTCGGGGAAAGGTCCTTGTGATCGACGAGGCGAGCTTGGGTCATTCCTTTTCAGCCAAGAGCATAATTTGACTTTTGTGCTAGGCATACATGCTTTACAGTGGAACGAGTCATGGACAGGACTCGTTCAAAACAACTGTCATTGATACCATCGTCGCTGAGGTCCAGAGTGTGCCTGGTGAAGATCGATGTGTGCTCCTTCTCGGATACAAGGAACAGATGGAGGAGATGTTCCAGGCACGTAACCTCTATGCTTTATTGATTGTTCTAACGTCCCACGGGTGTAGAATGTCAATCCAGGTCTAGCTCGTCGTTTTGCAATCGAGAACGCGTTCAACTTTGAAGACTTCACCGAATCGCAACTCATGGAAATATTCGATTACAAGCTCAAGAAGCAGGATCTCGCGGCCACCGACGAGGCAAAGGAAGTCGCTCGCGACCTTTTGAGTCGGATGAGAGACCGTCCCAACTTTGGTAATGCAGGCGAGGTGGAGAATATGCTTGGCCTTGCAAAAGACCGATATCAGAAGCGCATGGCATCCGTGCCACCGCATGAACGATCCGACGTCGTTTTCGAGCCCCAGGACTTGGACCCCGATTTCGACAGGAGTCGGAATGCATCCGCAAACCTAGCGAAAATGTTTGAGGATGTCATCGGGTGCGACGAAGTGATGCAGAAACTTGACAAATACCAGAAGATTGCACGGACGATGAAGGCCCAGGGTCTTGACATGCGGAAGCAGATCCCGAGTAACTTTATCTTCAAGGGGCCGCCTGGTGAGTTCCCGCTCGTACTCTGACTGCAAGCATTTCATGTATTGTCGACGATCCAGGTACGGGGAAAACGACCACCGCGCGGAAGGTTGGGCAAGTGTACTACGATATGGGATTCCTATCCTCCGCCGACGTGATCGAGTGTTCGGCATCTGATTTGGTTGGTCAGTATATTGGACACACGGGACCCAAAACTAGGAAGCTCTTTGAGAAGGCGCTTGGGAAAGTACTGTTCATCGACGAGGCGTACCGCCTTGGCCAAGGACATTTCGCGCAGGAAGCCATGGATGAGATCGTCGATATGATGACGAAAGAGAAGTTCATGAACAAACTGGTTATCATTCTTGCCGGATACGACGACGAGATGAACAAGCTTCTAAAGGTCAACCCCGGGCTTTCGAGTCGGTTCTCGGAGGAGATACATTTCCATAACATGACTCCGGTGCAATGCCTTGCGCTACTCGACAAGGACCTTCGCAAGGGCGGCATTGTCGTCGCCGAGATGGCGGATCCGTATTCCCTGTACTCTCAACTGATGCGAACCATAGTCTCTCGGATGTCTATCCTATCATCTTGGGCAAACGCTCGCGATATCAAAACACTGGGTAAACGCATGTTTCAGCAAGCGTACGCCAACGCTTCGAACGGCAGCGGACCACCTACTCTTGCCGTTGGGGAGGCCATAGATATCATGCAGTCCATGCTCAAGGAACAACGAGACAGACTTAGTGTTCCTAGCAGCCGCCCCGTGAACTCGCCTCCTCCACCGGTAGCAGCAAGCTCCGGTGCTCCTCCACCCCCGCCACCCCCCGCCGCATCTTCTTCCTCTTCTCAATCATCGAAACCTCCACCGCCCCCGCCACCTTCTTTCAACACCTCAAAGCCCCCGCCGCAACAACCATCCAAGTCAGGGGGATCGCAGCCACCCCCTCCACAAACGGCTGCAAAGAAACAACCTCCGAAGCAACGCGGAGGACAGGTGGCTAGCGACAAGCAATCAGCTTCCGCCAGCCAGATATCTCAAGCCAAGCCGGGCGCAACCAACGGCAAGTCGGCTGTGTCCAAAACACCGCCTTCCGCTCCGTCTTCACAAGTCTCGCGGGTTCCTTCACGGGCAGCGAATCCTCCTACATCGCATGTACAACGAGATGCAGGAGTGTCCGACAGAGTCTGGAACCAGCTACAAGCCGACAAGCTCGCTGCAGAGGAGCGACTGAGACTTGCAAAGGAGGAAGAGAATGAGCTCCAGCGAGCGTTAATGAAAGCGCGTGCTGAAGAAGAACGGGCGGAGGAACGGGCCAAGCAGCGCATGGCGGCTCTCAAGAAAGTCAAGAAGCAGGCTGCGGTAGATAAGGCGGAGCAAGAGCGGATTCGACGCGAACTGGGGGCGGCTCAGAAGCGCGAGGCGGAGGCGAGAGCCGCTAGGGAACGGGCCGTTGCAATGTTGAGGCAGAAGCAACAGGGGGAGACTCAGAGGAAGCGACGGGAAGAGGCTGAGATACAGCGTAAATTGGAAAGATCGAGATGCTGCCCGATGGGATATCACTGGGTGAAACAGCATGGGGGATGGAGATGCGAGGGAGGGTCTCACTTTGTCAGCGACCAGCAGCTCGGCCGTATCTAACATCTCAGTCCATCCGACAGTCGTCGTCCACCAACCCAGTGTCCAATCCACGTTGTCCGAGTGTAATCGCCTCGAGGCTCGAACTATAACCCAAGTCACTCACTAGCATATCCTTTGATCAATTTACTGTGAGAATCGCTCGCCATATCTGCTACCACATAGTTTCTGGCCTGGAACTTACCACCCAAGTAACTTGGCTAATCAGTGTTCACAGCTGGCTTCGCCCATGATTGCGTGCAACCCAGTCGTTGGCGTCGCATATATATACTGGGCATTTATTAGCTCACTGTTCAGTAAGCTCTCCCAATCTGCGTCCGAAGAGGTGTGTGCCGTCGGAGGGGATTTCCAGAAATTCGCCACCCTTGCAACCGTTAATTCTAATACTCGTTCTACCCGTACTTTCCCCACTCCACTGACAACCAGGCTTGATAACTATATGGTGTGACCCTTGGCGAGCCCATTTTAACCCAATCGTCCAATTTGTGTATACAACTGCAGCTATGGAAATAGACCGGATTTGCAATAGCCCTGGGAGGCAACCCAGCTTACGCATCCATGGATCCAACTCCAGGGTAAATTTTCCTTTAGCAGATACATTCTAACGTATCATGAGATTATCAGCCCACGGAGAGTTCTAGTCATCCTTCATTACTTGAGGGAACAAGACATACTCACGTCATTCCTCCCAGCTGGTTGACGCATCACACGTTTCATTCTTTTCCATCAACAAAGGTGCAAGAGACTGGCATATTCTGCTACACATGCGCCCGGCAAGCGGGTCAAGGCAGTGAAAATCAATCCATCTCTTAATTCGCCCGCGAATGCCGGCGGCGCTCCTACCAAGCACGTAAATGACATGGCCGTAGTACACGGCTGAACCTCAGTCCCCATCAAATTCCAATGAATGACCTCATGACAACCCAAGTCTTCACCACCTTCATCTCCGCTTTTGAGGCGTGACCACGGCCAGCTGGGACGAAGGCGCAATGGGTTCCGATTCATTACGTGTAAAAGTGGATCCGAATATCTCGCCATCGAAGCGCGCTCTTCTCCAGTCCAGCCCTGTAAATATTTGTCTCGGTTCATTCTTCAGGCTTCAGGTCTGGCGGAACTTTGCTTGAGATCCGAAAATAATGGAGGGAATCGCCCTGCAAACCTGTTCTGCCCGAGAGCAGCCTGATTGGCACACAAACCAGCCGACTTGTGGCGGGATGGCGGGTGTTGGCGAGGAAGCTTAAGAAGCCTACCTGGTTGCTACCAACTCGGGAATGACACGTCGACACCACAGAGTACGGCGAGACGCCCGTTGAGCTTGATATCGAATTCAGCAACGAGACCGCCAAAATCACGATGACAACTGCCAAGCACACTGCTACATGAATTCATAATAAGAGCAAGTCTCGAGGACGACAAGAAGGGCGAAATGCTGTACACACGTTCTGTCACGTCGATATCGTTTTTACCATGTGTCCGGGGTCAGCCAGCTGTTGTGCAGACCTCCCCGTGTTCGAACGTTTGGCAGCCGCCAGCCACCGGCCAGGTACCAGCCATCTTCATACTTGGATAGATTCACCGCATCAAAAACCAGCCGCATCATTTTGCCTGACACAGCCGTGAGTGCATGCCCAACCCGTGTAATGGCCATGGCAGACAATTAAATTTTCACTTTCTGCTCCGCTCGAAAAGGCGGCTTTAAAAGACTTCGTTGCCAAATGGTCGGCGCTTGGTTTCCATTTGCCGTGTGTATGATGTGTGTATCTCGTTTCACATGTCTCCTTTTCCTTGCCAACGCACGCTGACGACCGAGCGCTCCTCCAGTGGTGGTGGTTTTCGTTTTGTGACGACTCGGACTCATGCATAGATGCCTCACGATCGACGAAATCTTGACGATAATTTTTCAACATGCGTTTATAATTTTGAAACCCGAACCTAAGTCACGAGAGTTCCGTGATCGTCGCACCCTTGCGAGGCTTGCAAGGACCTGTCGCTACTTCCTCGAGCCTGCTCTCAATGTGCTCTACTATGAGATAAATGACCTGCTATGGCTCATCAAGTGTATGCCGGATGATCTGTGGGTGGTCAACGGGAAGCAGCTGGTATGTCTTCTCCTTCGTAAAATGAACCAACGAGCACAATCTGATGCACTCCCCAGTCTTTCACCCGTGCAATGCAGCAATCTGATTGGGATATTTTCCTGCGCTATGCACGCAGAGTACGAAGTCTAGAATTTGATCGTCAATGTCTATCCACCACGGACGTGAATGTTTATGTGGCGCTCGCACAACCACCGTCCCCCGTCGTCATTTTCCCGCGATTGGTCCATTTTCGCTGTGGGGAGTACCGCACAGAAGCCATTCCATTCTTGATGCACCTTCTCCAACCTACGGTGGTCCACGTCGATATCGACAATTTGATGTCAAATCCTCTTACGTTCTCTGTTCTACCCCTGTTACCCTCCCGGTGTCCACGCATCAGGCAGGTCATGGCCTTCCGCAACTTCGTGTTCCAAAGGGGCGATCGGGCTCTTGAGACGTTCTCAAAGGTCCTCTGTCAACTTACGGAGCTCCAGACGTTACGTTGCGCGGAGCTACCGGATGACGGCGTCTTGCACCTCTCCCGATTGACCAATCTGAAGATCCTTCGTATGGACTTGCGTCTAGTCTCCCTCGATCATATCGAATCCGCATTCGGCCCCATCATATTCCCCGCTCTTCAAGAAGTTTTACTCTCCGCGCCCAGCATGTCTCATTCTCTCCGTTTCTTGCAATTCATTCAGTCCACGTCGGTTGATACAATTAATCTCAATGTCGACGACGAAACTTGCGCTGCCGATTATAACGCCATTTTTACCGCATGGGCCTCTAATCCTTCATATCGCAACTTGTCCGTGATCGACATTTCCGAGATGCAGGTCTGGAGAGACTACGACGACAAACACATCATTGATATCACCATCCTCCGCCCTCTATTTCAGCTCAAACGCCTCACGTCTCTGAAATTGGAAACATTGTGTACATTCGATCTTGATAATGCCGCTATCAAGGAGATCTCCTTGGCCTGGCCACTTCTCGAAACCCTGGATCTCTCCATTCGTGAATGTGGTTGGGAGATCCCCTCCAAGGTGACGCTCCCGGGTTTGTTACCGCTCTTGCGAAACTGTCCGAACCTCGCCCTTTTGGGAGTTGTCGTTGATGCGACGCGCTTACCGGTCGCTTCGACGAGGCTCCCTGGTGCAGGTATCCGGAACACGTCCCTGGAATCGCTCTGGTTGGCCGACTCAAAAATCACGCGGCCCTCGCTCGTCGCATCGTTTTTGTCCGCAGTTGCCCCGAATATCGAACAGATCGCGTCGTGGAACACGCCGTTGTTGAGCGGGAGAGAGGGGAAAGATAAGTATGAAAAGAGGTGGAAGGAAGTGGAGAAGCAGGTTCGTCATTTCGCGCTCGCTCGGAGGCAAGAGCGGGAGTGGGCGGGCCGCTGGCATAGAAGTGAGTATGGGGACGACGCCGTCGAGGAGGTGGAGGTCGGGGTGGAAGAGGTGGAGGTTTATGAGTCGGAACCTGAGCCGCCGACTGACTCGGAGGATGATGATGAATTCGAATATTGTTATATTACGGATCTATTGTGATCTTCTTACCCCCTCTTCCCCCCTTCCCCCTCTTTTGTGCCGCCAGTTTGTGTTATTGTGTGTACGGGAATTGAAGTTGATAAGCTTGTGTACTAGTACTATGATGCCTCTGATCTCCAGGTGATGTGACCCTACACGTCGTCTTCTACTGATTCGTTGGGAGTCGACGAAGGCAACGTCGCCGTCGGTGCCACCGTCGGAGCTCAAACACTGCTTCACCAGTTCGTCCCATGTTCTCCGTTGATTCAGCCCGTGTCATGTTCAAATATTTTATTCCAGTCAACTCTTGTGTACGATCACTACAAGAAAATAATCCGACCTGCGGGATAAAAAAAACGAATGGTAGTTCCCTTTGCGGCCCAGCCGACCATGGATGTCTATCGCCCACAAGGACCGACCGACGATCATTCAGGCATACCCAAACGACTCGACATGCAGCGTCACGCTCGGTCCCCCACTCAAAACACTGCTCGGTCCCGAAACAGGGAACCTCAACGCACGACGCACCGATCTCGTCAAACCCTGGGAACCACAAACTAGTCGCCCGGCATCACCAATCAGCCAAAACCCAAAGGCACAGTCATCAGCCAAGGTAAAAGGAAAGGTACTCACCAGTGACAGACATACTTCCCGTCGCCGTGTTCACCTCGCCTTGGAGAATAGACTTCAAATCTGGTCTCCCATTCTCCAATCGAACGCACGGCGGTAGAACCCAATCATGCGACCCTTCCTTATCTGGCGTTCTCTCCAAATCAACCGAACCGATCTCGGTAAACGGTACACCGCCCCTGGTGGCAAAGAGCCTGATCGACACAGTCAGCCAAGTTGGCGTGAGAGTGCTCGCTCGGAACAGTGTATCC
Source organism: Neoboletus magnificus (assembly GCA_003316145.1). Lineage (NCBI taxonomy): Eukaryota > Fungi > Basidiomycota > Agaricomycetes > Boletales > Boletaceae > Neoboletus > Neoboletus magnificus. The sequence continues at coordinate 8,308 of QFEI01000599.1, read as the reverse complement.
GAGATCCATTGGACGTGACCTAAAGTTATGGCGAGTGTGTGAGCATGCACAGTCAACAAGTAGGAAGCTGCTCATTGTCCTCACTCGCGTCGCGTACCGCCCAAATAAACACCACCCTACGACATTGGCTCGATCCCCGTCGAACTGCCCTGAAATTACACGCCGTTTTCACACCGCACGCACATATATCCGATCAACGACTTACTCAATCACGTTAAGGAATACCGGCAGTGTGTATGTGACACCTGACCCTCCTGCAAATATGGTACCGGTCAACCTCAAATCAATCCAACTTGCTCCTTATGATAACGACTCACCGGCAACGAATATGGACGTATCATACGCGCCCATATCAGGAGCAGAACCGTACGGACCATCGATGAACAATTTGACAGCCTGATTCTTTGCTGCGAATTCCTTCAATCGTTTTGTAAACCCACCCCTGACATTGATGAGGAAAACGAGTTCCTTCCAATGCGCACCACCGTCTCTCGTAGAGTGCTCGTCCCTGGCGCCAGGGTGGAACAAAGCAGAGTCTATGCTCGAGATGGAAAAGGGATGTGCCTCAAGCGGAAATGTCGAAACGGATGGCATGATGAGGTACGCCGTCTGTCCAGGTGACCACTGAAAATGTGGCGGGCGACGCACTCTCACCCGGACAAAGTCATCGGAGAGTAGTTCGGTGGTTGCATCTTGCAACCTCGCGCGCCGATTGAAACCACAGTACAAGTGATTGCAAACCACGACTCGAGCGACTCGCATTAAACGATCGAGCGCCCAGAACATGAAGGAAGGCCAGATCCAGTACGAGGCACTCAATTTACACGTGTCAGAATTGTATCTTGGATATGGGGAGGATCGCTTACTGTTTTGCACTGGTATGATAGTACCCTCCTAACAAGAAGATGCTAACTATTGTGAGACGGGA
>QFEI01000587.1:0-10170 GCA_003316145.1 Neoboletus magnificus | reverse complement strand
AGGATGGAGAGAGGTCAAGGCGGACGTACGATACGTGTAAGCTCGATAGCAGGCGGATGTAGGCGAAGGATCTCGTGGACGACGGCGTCGAGATAGGGGAGATCGTTTGTAAGTTGATCGTATGTTAGATCTGCGTCATGCTCGAGAAGCTCGTTTCGCAGCTTTGTCTGCACATCCGGGTGTTGCGAGAGCTCGAGCAGTGCCCACTAGGAACGGTGGGTCAGTCGTTGCACGGAGAATACATGGGTGGGGTTTACACTCAAGCTGACTAGGGTGAAGACATGTATCGATCAAAATGCGTTCAGGAATGTACAGTGAATACACCTACCAGCAGTTGTTTCATACCCAGCGATGAGTACCACTTTCATCTACAAAACAAACGTCTGAAATGGACCTCGAAGACGCGTGCAACGAAATTGACTCGCCTGGGCCATGACTTCATCTCTCATGGAGTGGAATCCCGAATCTTCTTTCGCGTTCTTGACTGTTTCGTGAGTCGAGCAGGCCAGTGAGGTAAGCGGTAGAACATTTGGGATAGACCACGCACTGAGCAATCCAATGATAGATCTCTCTTCCTTTCCTTCGATTACACCCATTTCTATCTCATTCTGCGTCCGGGAGAGTAATACATTCAATATATCCTCCATTGCGATATTGAGCTTCTCCATAAGCTTTGTGCGTGACGTAGGTATGTCCATCAAGAACGGGAAGGCCTGCGCCAACAGAAGAATGCTTCTGTTGAGTGCTATGGAACGGGGGGACGCAGCGAATATGTCGAGGATCTCAGTGACGTGGGTGTGCTTGCCTTCGAGTGCACCAAAATTATGAGAGAAACCTGCAAGGCCGATAGTATCGAGTCTGCAACAATAGTTACGCGTATATCGGAAGAAGGGAGTAGACCATACGAAATGTGATCCATCCTTCGACATGTGTGGGTCAGAGAAACAGAAGACCGTTTCACGAAACGCACCAAGCTTGGACATCGATCACAACACTATCTTCATCGCTCGACTCAATCAGGGCATCCCAAGCTCCTTTCGCCTGTAAAGCAGGTGCACATTCACATAAGACGGGAGATACTACCGACACTACGGAAATCCGACCTTGTATGCTGAGTCATAGAAAATCGGTGTTAACGGCCGGATGGCAGCGATGCTGAAAGCGGGCGTGAGGGCGAAATAGATCAATAATGTTCCTCCGGGGAACGAGTCGGATGGCAGGTGTACCTCCAATGATTTTCTCCATGGGCCCAAAACAGTCCTTTCCCAGGCTCGGTCCAAGCATCAGCCACACTGTAGAAACACACGAGGGCCGCCGTCAACCACGTACAAAGATCTCGAGTGTTTTCCTCATCGATGGGGTCTGACTATATGTCCATGTGTCCTTGGCATAAAAATGTGCGACCGCCTTGGGATCACACAAGACGATCCTGCTACTCCCCAAGGTCGATGGGACCGCATATACTGGACCATATTCTTGCGCCCATGCTTCATATATGGCACCGGGGTCCTCTACCTCGAGGACGCGCTGGCCGACACCGTAGAGGAGGCTCTCGCTCGGAGGTCCTCGGAGCTGAGTGGTACGGAGTTGGCGACGGGAAGCGCGGAGCCATCGGAGGAGAGTCCAGACCGCTGTACAAGCGATGGCGGTATTGAATGCGTACGGACGAAGGTGGGTTAAGAGTGTACTCAAAACCTCCGACGCCGTACGAGGCGTGGATAATATTACATGGAGTGACATAGTGGGGGAGAGTATGTTAGTCGAAAGCGAGACACAACGTGCTTCAAGTATCGCTGCACCTGCTGATCAATTTATATACCTTCCTGTCTTTTCTGAATCATTTTTTGTCCCGTGGAGGTTGACTATGAAAAAGAAAAAANAAAAAATACCTTAGCGCTTGACATCCTCCACAGCCGGTGTCAAGGCTCGATAGGTCCCACTCAGATCTAGGAACAACTTACGGGATACGGTTGGATGGCAGAGGTCCGTATGTGTGGGACAGGTGTGGAGACGATATCGGCGGTGCAGCACCCGTTATTAGTTCGGAAGCATTGATCAGCTAGACAGCAAGTGTAGTGTAATTCTTATGCATCCACGAATATACATTCGTCACCCACAGTAATGTCGAACCCCACACGGGGCCACACGTTTCCGGGTGCCTTCCAACACCAGTCCTGCCGTATACATTAGCAATCATACTGCTGGACCATTGTGTTCATAGAACCCACTAATGCCACAGTTTTAAAGATTTAGTTTCATTCGGGAAACTAAGGAATCTGTGGTGAAACGCCGCCTTCATGCAACGGCGCCAAGGGAGGAATCCATATGGGTCAAGAACAAGCTTCCGGGGGTGGGAACTATAGATTAGTGGGAAGATAAGAGTCTCCGCATTGTCGAGCCATCTCGTGACAGTCGCCACAGTCGTCCACAGTACAATATCTCGACGTGTCGTCGTCATTTAGTCGAACCGATTCCAGTTTCGTCTCGCCGTCATAACAAAAACGAATGAATTGTCGGATATCTTGACGCATCATGGTCTGATCGAACCGATTCCAGTTTCGTCTCCCCGCCTTGCCGACGACTATTCATAGGTCGGTAATTTCTCCGTCTGGAGTGAGTTCCTGGCAACCATCATTGGAACGAAAGAAGAGGATGAGTGCCATACCGTTGGCCAGCAGGGCCAGCTCCTTTTTTGGTAAGAAAAATGATATTGCGGTGCTGAGTCCCGGGTCCTGGTACCGCTGCATTCGTTCAGTCACCTTGTGTGACTGACAAGCCCTGACAAGTACATAATAGAAAGGTGCTAAACACTAACTATCGCACCGTGGCCAGTGGGTCAGGGGTTGTGGGGAATCCTAAGTCATGTGACGCGAACCTTGGTGCGCGTGGCCACACGTCGTGTTTGTTCAACATTGTTGTTTATCGAATCTCAACGTCAACTCCGGAATGGCTAGGACAGGAATCCATGCCGGCTAGTTCTGGCGTGGTATTGCATGGGGACGACTAAACGCTGGTGGGACTCGAAAGGGTCCCGGTAGCTTGACTGGTGGTCCGTGGGATCACTCTCGCTGATAAGAAGCCGCATTCTCCCCACCCACCTTCATCCATACCTAAGTCACTAACTGCTCGTTGGGTAATGCTCAGCAAGCTCCTTGTGGTCACTGCCCCAGCTTACTCTCTTCGATTGTTATAGTGGGCAGTTCACCTAAACAGCCCTGGAATGGCAGCGGTCGGGGTGCACACCTCACCAACGTTGTCAGACAGCCTGGTAGCTCTTCGAACCCTTCAACTCGGGAGCCTTAGTAATTGCTCGTACTCAGCACATCTGCAGTTTTAAGCGGTCATAATGGGACCATTACGGTGACCGAATCCAGGGAAAGTGTCGTACAAAGTGCTCCGGTCCAATCAGAGTCCTTGCTGAGCCTCGCGTAGGCTCGCGAAAGCCTTCAGAAACGCAACGTAACAAGTGCACTCTGCAGATGCACTTGGTTATGATAGTTGAGTGATAATTATTTTCCTTTTCGTCCGCTTTCGCTTGCTTGCGCTATCGCACTGGGGCTGTGTGATTTTAGGAATCCTAAGTCATGTGACGCGACCCTAGGAATGGCTGGACGCAGCACCATCGGCCTTCCTGCGCATTGTCTGCACAGCGTGTTTGTTTTCCAGCATTTTTCCGACACAGGCATATTATTTAGTATTGTTTTATTTGAATGTGTGAAGCGTTGGTCACACCTCACTCACTACCCAACCGAGCCGCCGAGGGGAGGACCCCAGCTGTCCGAATTCAGGATTGCTCGACCAAAAAAGGAGCTGGCGCTGCTTGCCAACGGTAGTGCCACCGAAACACAGTCCGCACGGAAGTTAGAGCCAAGCCGCCGTCGACGCCATCGTTATTACACATCGCCGTCGCGGGCTTGTCATGCTTGTCACAATATGTGTCGTCCGTGCGTCATGCAGCTCGGTTTGTCCATGAGACTCTGATATGGGAAGGAAAGAGACACCAACGTCCTCGCTTCGGCTCGAGCCGAAGCCTACAGTGTCTGGACTCTCTGGTTCTGGGTTGATCCGAGTCATAGAAGCCAACCGGATGAGGATATCTGGCCTCGTGTCCAAAAGGCAATTCTATTGGGTACATCTGATCCGATCAGACTGTACATGGCAACTCGTACATATCTAAACTAAAAGGATTTTTTGAATCGAACACCTAACGAACCAGCGATGACCAGATTTGAACCACTGGTATCAAAGGCTCGCTGCGCAGGATGAGGCAGAGCTATCAGGATGGAAAATGGGTGATAGCTACTAGCTTATCCTGACCATGTCGATATAATGAATGTTATAAACGAGTATGAATCCTATTGGTGAAGTAGTCACTCGATTCAGGTTGTGGTTGGATGAGTAACAGTTCCCAATAAACCAATCTAGCAAGCAGGAAATCCGAGACGTCGCGGACACACCGATTCAGGCTACAATGGTCACCGCTCGCTTGCATTCCAAGAGCGCAAGTTGACTGATTCTTTCTGCTCCATTGAGCTGACCTGCAGGGACTGATTTGAACGGTTCCACAAAGAAACATATAATGTGTAACGGAATCCGATCGTATGGCCCAGTCACCACTAGCAAGACCACCTGAGACACTAATTTTCGCCCCTACCGAGCTTCTCTAGCGACCGAACACCCTGCTCGAACCACTCCTCTCTCGATATCCAAAAGTCGTTCCGGCCCTTCATGATATCTGCGAGGACGGCACCACCGAGGAAGACCATGTGTTTTCGACGTGGGGGATCTTCGATGCGAATTTTAAATTTCTAACGTGCACCGCAGGTGCGGTGGGTAAAGTTTGACATGGGGGCGGAATTAGATGACCTACGTTCAACCGTGAGGGGTCGCCATTGAGCACCCGCGTGAGATAGAGCTGCTTCATCTCCTTCTCAAGGCGGCTTGGAAGTCCGGGGTACATGCTGGACCCGCCGGAAAGGACGATATGTTTGTAAAGTTCTGTCCGGATATCTACAGCCGCGGACTGGATTGTTTGGAAGAGCATCTCTGTGGGTCCAGTGTGTCAGTGCACCACAGAGAAAGAGGCAAGCTGGAGGCTGGGAAACGAAAAGTGGGACGAACCTGCTACACCTGGCTGGTCCACATCGACCAGGTGTGGTTGGAACATGCACTCTGGAGCTTCAAACCGCTCCGAGCCCACTTTGATCATCCGCCCATCAGGAAGCTGACGTATAGATGAGGAGCGCCACAAGACCTGATGATGGTCAATCCCGCACCGTATAACTTTCGACGAGGACTGTGGTTTCTTCCGCTAGCTTCTGATCGAGGTCGAGGTCGTAGCTAAGGTGGAGTATATCTCCGAGAAACAGGATGCTGATAAACATTGTCGCCTACCTAACATAACACAGTTTCTCTTTTATCTCTCGCACGGTTTCGAAGTCAGCAGTACGATTGAAAGCGTATCCGCGCATGAGCAGGAGTTTGATCAAGTACCGCGTCACGTCTCGGCCAGCAATATCCAGGCGGCGAGTGAGATGTGGGATGGAAAACCCCGAGTATACGGGTATGATGTGCGTGACACCATCCCCTGAGTCGACGACGACGCCCGTCGTCAGACCTGTCCGAAAATGCATCCAGCATCCATCCTGATTCTAATGCTCGATCACGCCTCACTAAAGCACCCACCTTGTGCATAGAGGGTCAACACGGCCTGAATGGCCACATATACGCCTTGGAACCCATACTCCTCGAACATGACTTGCACCATCCTCTGTCTGTTTGCCTTTGGGTTCATTGGGGGCTCAGTGAGCAACACTTTTCGCCCGCGCGGGTCGACTTTGAGTTTCTCGTCAAAGGTGTAATCCCAGAGGTGTTTCATGTCTTCCCAGTTCCGAACGATACCATGTTCCATCGGCTGTGTTACTTGGAGGTAGTTACGGTTCTCCGCGGCTTCGTCGCCGACCATGATGTCCTTGATCACTGCGGAGCCGACACGCTCCTCGGCACGCAGGATCGGACGGCCGACGATGGAGGGAAAGACTATGGTATTTGTTTGATCAGGGCTGTATCCCACGTCGTAGACTACCAGGACGGCGCACCGTGTTCTGGAAAGTTGGATCCTGCATAGCCAACCTTGACAAACTGCGGGAGACACCGTGTCAATGCGAGTTGATTGGTGACTGGGAAGAAATGGCCACTTACACCTGTTCCATTATCAACGACGAGCGGTGGATCTGAGTCCATGCTAAGTTAATCTTGCCACAAATGTTATTTCTGCGTAGTGATGGTCGTCTCGCAGTAATTCGTACCGCTCGGAAAGATCACCTCGGTATAGTATGTTTATGTTGCTTTGGCTCCGTGGCAGGCATCCAATCAACTGTCCGTACAGCGTATATGCCTAACTTTTGGTCATCCATTATCCAATTTCTGCAAGGTCCTAGCGTGCAAATTGTTTGATACAGTAGTGTCCCCATATTACCAACCCAACATCTGTCCCGTGTCACCCTCGAACTCACACGCGGGGAGGTAGCCTGCTGCTTGTTGCCGCAACGATGGAGGACAACTGATGCAATTAATACAAGCAAAGCATACCCAATAGTATGCCCAGTACTGTGCCAATGGCTATGCCTTTGTTGTTGCTCGCGCCCGAGTTGGGGGTCGATGAGACGGTAGAAGGGAAGACGACAGTCGGTGGAGAGCTAGAGGCAGGTAGCGATGCTGAGGGCAAAAATGAAGTCGTTACACTGAAGAATTACATTCAATTCCCGAGTTATTTGGATGGACGGCAAGTCAATAGAATTCGTACCTAGCATTTGCAACGGCGAGTGTGATCGATTCGATGTCAAATCGGGCGGGCTGGTTTCCTTGTAGAAAGGTGACACCCAGAGTAGTCGTCTGTGTTGCTGGGATATTCACGGCGACAATGAGACTAATCGAAGTGTTAACCTCTGTAGTTATTGAGATATCACTAGGCTCTGCAGTCAACGTGAGATTGACGGTTGCGTTCGACGAGGAGGTGGTGCGAAGATATAGGGTAGAAGCTGGACGCAAATATCAGAGCTTGACTGAACGCCCAAGTGAACAAATGACCTCTGAAAGTAAGGAACATTTGCGGTATCACGTTGCCTGTTTGCGGTATAGGTCCGTCGGTATAGACAACTGTAGTTCCGGCTACAGTGTCGTTAGATGCTTGCCTAAGAGCTGGGAGTTAGTGACTCCAAACGAAATTAACGAGCAAGACTTACCATGGACTTGTGCAGCCTGCCGTAGTGGATGAAGAGGTGCACAACGGCGGATTGTATATGATATCTGGATCGGTACTGGAGAGGAAAACATTTTGTTGCGCCAGGACTGGAAGGAGCAGAGCAAGGGCAAGAAATATCCGAGAGAGGGAGTCTGGCATGGTTTGGAGGTGAAAAGTCGATGTTAAGACACACCACGAAGCACCCCGTTACCAAGGAAGGATATAATGAATCAAGCTCACTTGGTTCCTGTCTATTTCCGCTTATCAAACGCATGACGAGGTGCGCATCGCCATGGCTTGCTGGTAGTCAGTGAATCAATGATCAGCTGACCTGTGTCTTTTTCTTTCCAGCTTGTCTGGTTTTCCCCAAGGCACATCGTTGAATTTGGATTTCGGAGGGTTTTATCCGGGGTCCATGTGACGAAATGGTTCATTAGTCAGCGATGCTGTGCCAGTCTCACGCTTTTCTCCGACCGTAGCTACGACCTTCCCATCATTGCGACGGACCGTTTTGCAGTCCTCCTTCCTCCTTCGTCCTAGAGGATCGTCCATTCTTTTCATTATTCGCTCATTACGAACACATCGTCGTTAAATAACTTTTGCAAGACATAACAAAAATGTTTGCTCGTCGCGACTTTCTGTACAGGCGCTCCCATCATGGCGCACACCTCGCCCGCGACAGCTCAAAGCAGACGTCTGTCCTCCAGCCCGACTCACTCACTGCATCCCCTCCCGCCGCCTCTTCTCCTCCTGGTGAGTCTCCTCACACCACCTTGAGCTCCCCGTCCCTCACCATGCTCTTTTACAGCCAAAACTACCGAGCCCCTCACCCCGGCCACTCCAGTCGCGCCAGTCCCAGCAACGTCTGATACCCCCACAACTTCTTCTTCCCCCACTACTCCTACTCCACCCTCATCCACCCCAACCACTCCCGCCACTTCCTCCCCTTCTTCCCATGCCTCCTCGACCTCGCAATCTCTGTCCCCGACATCTTCCTCCCTCATTCCCACAGTGGCTTCCATTAGTTCAACTCTGTTGACGCCAGGCGTGAGTTTTTTTTTCGCCCTCTGTTGGATGCGTGATGTCTAAGTCTCTGTAGTCGACGCCTACTACCCATGCAGCTTCTGTCAGCGTCCGAGTCTCCGCCGGTTCCTCGTTCACTTTCACTCCTACATCCGGCCTGTCCCCGTCTACTACCTCCTCCGCTGGATCTTCTAGTGGAACCAACACAGGCGCGATCGTGGGTGGTATTGCTGGCACCCTCGCTGGTATTGCTATCCTCGGCTTTCTCCTCATGTGGTGCATGGTACGCATTGGAAGCTCATCATTTCAGATGCTCTTTTTCTCACTGGAAACATTTATCAGCGTCGCCAGCGAAGCCGTGATATTGACGACTTTGACGCCCAGGCCTTCAAGCGTCAGTCTGCCATTCTGGTTGATGACCCCCTCGAGCCTCCCCTGTCCCACAATCCTCGCCCACCAACCATGATCGAGCGCCACAATGCATCACCTGCCCTTGCCACACAGGGTGGATATGGCGGTCAGAATTTCTACGGTAGTTATGGCGGATACAATGAACAGCCTCCCTATGGACCTTCTGAGATGATCCAGTCCGCTAGTTCTCCTCCCCCTCAGGCTTATGGTGCACCACCGATGGGTTATGCTAGTTACAACAATCCTCAACAGCAAATTTCTAGGCAACCTTCCAACGTTGGATACGCTGGTTACAACTCTCAGCAGCCACTAAACAGACAACCCTCAAACGCGGCATATCTCACACGCCAGCCAGGCTCTGCTGCCGGATATGCCCCTCCCACCGCACCCCCTGACTCGCATGACCCAAACGCTCGCTACATCGATCTCAACCGTTCTAGTGTTTCCCCGTACCAGGCTGCACATTATGCTGCTATTTCGCGCCAACTGGGCACTTCCGACCCCAACGGACAGGTTCCTCGCGAATCATCTGATTTACCTGAGGGTCCTTTACCGAGTCCATTCGATGACCCATCCAACGCGGCCGCGCCTGGACCGGTTTCCGCAGGCCCTGCCCCACAAACACAAGGGAACACTACTGGGGCACATCAGCGACCGGCTACTGTCTATGATGAGGGCGATGCCTATGGTGGAATCTAAGTATTCCTTACGCCGCAACTTATATGTGTATGTTTTGCTGATGCGGTGACACTGTTTCGAGCACTGTACAGTTTCTCCCGAGCTACTTAATATTGGTGTATTATCTTTGAACCTCTCTTTCGCCATCAAATGCTTTGCACGTGTGCATGCTAGATTCTGCCGTTGTTCCAATGCGACGCCAGACTGGTCTGCTGTGTCGCATTCTTGTTGAACTTTTCCTGACCCTTCTCTTCCTCTTCCTTCCGCGAGCCGTCTTCCCGTTGTCCGACTACCCCATCTACTCCTGCCATAGCGGTGGCTTACTCTGTGAAAGAGCATTCACATGATGAATGTCCTTTTACTCCACCGGCTAACGAGCCTCATCTCGTTGATACCTTTGCAATCTTGACTTACCCGTTCTCTTTTTCTTTTTCCTTTGCACGATTATTCAATCCGATTGACGTTCGTCTCTGTTTGCCCTTTACCTCGATGACTCTCAGGGTTTTGAGCTCTTGCACTTTCTGGATTATGGTCTGTCGTGGGTGTTCGTTGTAGACATTCCAGTTTTACTCAGGTCGGTGGGAGTATATGTTGGTCCTATGAGTCTATAATACATGAATCGAAAAGGATCTGATCCAGATCACAAAGTGCTCTGAATGAGTACTAGCGATCTTTATTACGCCATGCTTCGGCTCTACTCGGAATCTGAAAGTGTAGGTGTAGGGTCGGAGTTTGAATAGAATGCCTCTCCTCCACCCCACTCATCAATGTTCCATAACGATAGCTTGGGACCATCGTCATGCCGCCGATTGGCC
>QFEI01000585.1:2875-18790 GCA_003316145.1 Neoboletus magnificus | reverse complement strand
GTAAAGACGCTGAGTCACATCAAGGTACATTGGAAAAGAACTGGGATGCATATGTCAGCATTTTTACGCGAACACCCCAGCCAACGATGTGTTTGCCTTTGTTTGTACCTACAGCGTATATACCCAGTTTCCAATTTGGCGTTTGCGCGTTCGCGACAATGGGTCAGGCCAGGTACTGGTATCGCAAGGCTGCGCACGTCCTCGCGATAGCAACACCGTCATCAGTGTCTGTGTGTTAGTATGAGTAACAGTCACGTCATGAGAATCCTGTCCACGAGAGCCCAAAGTTTACACAGGGCCAAACCTCATGATGAAGTACACATCTCGCTTGGTGAGGGAAGCTGAAGCCTCAAGTGCTGCCCCCCTGTGCCCACGCCCGCTCGTAGAGTACCCTGTATGGTTGTCTCGGAGATATGTTGCACACCATCGAATAGAGAGGTGGGTTCTTATACGTTTTTGCGGGGTAACCTACCAGCGAATCTGGAAGTTGTGATGGAGAACAAATCCTGCAGGGCCACCAATTCAGGAAAACGCGCGTTGCGAACGATGAGACGCTTGTCAACCGATGACGAGCTTTGCCTCTCCGTCGTCTTTCATGAATGCATAGACAGCTGCGGCCCAGCATGCGTACTCGATGCGAGGCGATTTCTGAGTTGTGTCATTGATTGCCGTCTCATGCTAACAATAAAGATGATCAATGCGAGTTTCAACATTAACCAAACGAACTCTCATTCAACAATTAGCACCCTACACAAAGGTTGACCAGTCAACACTGAATGTCCCAGGCATAGAGTTTTCAATGAAGCAAAAAACGCGATCACCTCCGTCATTCAAATGAGGTATTCTTTCACAATATTGTCCAACTGAGGTGCTTCCTTTGTCAAAATCTCAATGGTTTCACTCTGCGGCAAGCCAAGTTAACCTCATAGCAGGATAATAACAGACAAACAAACACACTCACCCAGGCACTATCCTGCATCTTCTTTCCCTCCTCGCTAATCACAAAATCAAAAGGCTCGACGACGGCTGCTTTGCTGACATATGCGCCTTTCATGTGATCCTCGTTGTCTCGCTCGCCGATAGCAGCGTATATAAGCTGACGACTGCCTTGCTCAGATGTCCAGGCCAGCAGCGTCTCCATGATGACAATCACCACCCTCATGAGCGTGCCTTGGATATTCCGCATTATGTCGGATGTGCAAAAGCCCGGGTGGACAGCGTTGACAGTCAATGGTGTGATAGACTGCAACCGGTCCTGCAACGCGCGTACGAAGAACACATTCAAGACTATTCAATAGGTGGACGGGTTCCGTTGATTATCGGTGTGAGATGAGCGTGGAATGGAATCTCACGTTTCGTCAGAGAGTAGCGATGACGCATAGCCCTTGACAGCGTCCATGAGCAGACGTCGCGGTTTCGGCAGCGGGATGATGACTTACGAGGCATCTCTGTATTTTCGACTGCTGATCATCGCGATCGGGTGAGATGAAACCTTGACATCTTCGGGGACTTTTGACCAGTAGTGAGCTGCGCTGGAGACGACGACTAAGCGGGACGTGCTCCCGAACTTCTTTCCAGTGTCGACCAGGCGGGGCAATAGCAGCAACGACAGGAGAGATGTACCGAGGTGATTCACTTGGAGGCTGCATCCTCATTTAGTAGACGTCCAGCACATGTGATTAAAAAAAAACAAATCTCGCCTTGATTCCCACCCATCAACAGTTTCCTGATACTCCACGAGTGCGGCTCCTGCGTTCATGAGTAGTATGTCTAAACGGTCACATTCTCGCTGGAATCTCTCCGCAAAGCGGGTCACGGAGGAAAAGTCAGCGAGGTCGACATTCCACGGTTCGCACGACCTGAATCCAGTAGCCAATTCGAGATCTGGAAGGGATGAGTGTCCAGAGAAAGCACAGTGTTGGCGCGAACACGTACCAGAGACGGCGGCTTTACCCTTGCTGTCGTTACGACAGGCGAGGATAAGTTTGGCTGGATTCATACGGGCGAGATGTTTCGCGGCTTCAAAACCAAGACCAGTGTTGGCGCCGACGACCACGACGGTTTTACCGGTGAGATCAGCACTCTCGACAGGAGGCACTGTGGACCATTGATCGACGATAAAGTCGAGAGTCGTTAGCCTCATTGTTCAGGTGAAGGTGAGTCCCGGTGGTTCTTGGGAGTCTGGTGATGCGTAACGGCGCTTGATTTAAGTCGCATCAGTGAACATGGGAAAGCCCCGGTATGCATGTGAACCGCAATCGTTCGTTTCCACGCGGCTTCTCCCAGTCAACGAGGTATACAACTGATTGCCGTTTCATGTCCATATGGTGTTTCACGAATCGCGATGACTTGATCCAGCCCAATTGACACCGTGTTACCTGGGGGCTGACAGTGGTATTGTACAGGTGTGCGCCCTTCCGGGTGTTGACGATGCTACTGCAGTACCTGACGTATTGGGGTACCCTCGAGGGCACGGGCACCTCTCACATGCATCTACAACAGATTTTACTTGGCCACGGCGGAGGTTGACAGTGCCCGACGTCAGCGAATGAACGGATCAGACTACCCATCTGCAGAAGAGGTTTGTAGTTCCGAACGTGTGCTTACCGTGACCGTCGTCCGTTCGGGAGATTCCTGTCCGAAATGAGAACGTATCGAGGATGTGAGTGGTCGACTGCTTATACGTGAGCACTATCTGTCTGTTATCGAAGTTACTGGCCACCATCAACGGTTACGGGTAGTTTCCTTGGCTGGCAAAGAGAGAGTATACCGAATCTGGATGACCGGAGCAGGTTCCGATAGCCTTTGACACCAGCACATGGAAATAAGATTCATTCATTGGAGATGTCCATTGTGTGGTCTAAATCCGGACGACGCGGCGCTCCTAGCTTGCCAACCAGCACACAGAATGGTCTGAGGACGTGCTTTTGGGGTCGTATGGCATCTATTCGATGGGCCTCTCGATAGTACGTACGAATCATCCTCGTTGTGGACACACAGCCTCTCTGCTCGCAAGATCGGCCAATCCCAGAGATGATGTGGCGAACGAGCGTCGGGCTTGCGTGAGACGCCCCACAGGAAGCGGCGACGAGGGATGTCCACGCCCCACGGGACTCGGCTATGGGCGGGTTATGGGACTGAAGGGTTCCTCGGGCAGAGCCGCTCCGCGCGATTCCGGTGCCAAATTGCGAAGCTAATCGACAAGAGCTGCCAGTTTGAGCGGTGTCGACGAGTTTTAATTGTGTACGCGGTCGAAACGATCTCCGCTCGAGTGGATGATAAAAAGTGATATGCTCGTCATGTTGCCTTGATACTCGACGATGAGCTCCCTACGCAACCACCGCGCCATCATCGCCTCGCTCTTCCTCCCCACCACCGCCGTCCTCGGCGAGTCCAACCCCCCCACGCCCAGCATCCATGCCCACGACCCAGCCCAAGATCCGCCCCAGCTCTCCGTCAAACCCAACGGATCGTCTTTCCACCACCAGCCCTCCAGGTCCTTGGGCGGAAACACCCCGCTGAAGAGCATCGTCGAGGATCTCAAGGTATGCCCCTAACACGCCCGTTCGCTTCCCGACTCACCCCGTCTGCCAGTCTCGTGCCGCGACTCCACTCACCACCCCTCCCACCGAGATCGTAAACAACCCGTTCTCCAGGTTTGCCAGCATCGCCAGCCCAAGGTCAAATGGTGCATCCACCAACGGCGCCAGCCCCGACTCCCCATCCCCACCCCCGATGCCCAGCCTCGACCGCTCGTTTACGTTTTCCTCGAGGCCACGCAAGTTCCAGACGACCCACACGGACGTGCAGCATACTGCCCGTCTTCAGCGTAAGCAGTCTCGCTCCTCTTCCCGTCGTCCTGGCGATGGCTACCCTTCCCCCACCGGTGACGGCTACCCGACTTGGCACACTGCACCCAACTCGCACTGCAACGGCGGTCTCAAGAACGCCATAGACAGCGTCAAGGACCGACTGACCCAGAAACTATGGGTCGGTACCCTCGGGAATAGCACGGATGCGTTCGGCCCGGATCTACGCGACAGTATCGATTCAAGGATGCGCGAGTTGTGTGCAAGCGTCCCTGTCTGGATCCCCGATGCAGAGTTTGAAAGCTGCTATGACGAGTTTTGCCACCAGGTTCGTCGCGTCTTTTTCTCTCCAACCACACGTGCTCATCCTCTGTGGTCCAGGTGCTCTGGCCCTGTCTGCACTATGCAGTTCCAGATGCCCCCAAAACAAAACTTTTTTACGAGAGCGCGTCGTTCAAGCAATACATGTCCGTCAACAAACGTTTTGCAGAGGTCATCATCGCAAACTACCGCGAAGGCGACATCAGTCAGCTCCCCCCCTCTCTTCTTCTCATCCCTACTCATCCTGTCTCTCAGTCTGGGTGAACGACTATCACCTCATGCTCCTCCCCGCACTCCTCCGTGCCCACCCCAAGCTCGCCAACGCCCCTATCGGCTTCTTCCTCCACGTCGCTTTCCCCTCTTCCGAGATCTTCCGGTGCTTGTCCGTTCGCGAGTCCCTATTACGTGGCCTCCTCGCAGCTGATCTCGTCGGCTTCCAAACCGCGAGCTACGCCCGTCACTTTAGGCAGACCGTCAGCCGCATCCTCGCGCTCGAGGCCCTCCCCAAGGGTATTCAGGTCGAGGGCACATTTGGAAGCGGCACTGGCGCCCACAAGGGCCGGTTCGTCGATGTCGGGGTCTTTCCCATGGGTATCGACGTCAACGCGCTGCGTGAGAAGAAGTAGGTTTGATATCTCTTGCGACGGTCCGACGGCGCGCGCGCTGACGTGGTACAATAGACGTGAACCTGACGTTCAGTATTGGGTTCAGCTTCTGAGGCAGCGCTATGCTGGCATGAAGATGATCGTCGGGCGGGATAAGCTCGACGAGATTCAGGTGCGTGTCCGTGACTAGGATATGTCTGTCGTTCTTATGGGTGATTGTTATAGGGTGTCAGGCATAAGATTGAAGCCTTTGAACGATTTTTGAAGAAGAGACCCGAGTTCCAGGGAAAGGTAACATGTCGATGCTGTGCGAGGGACTACGTTCCTCATATATTCGCTCGCCATAGGTCGTCCTCATCCAGGTCGCACTACAAACGACCGAGTCCAACGAACTTGCCGGTGGCGTCTCGGATGCCGTCGCTCGTGTGAACGCTGCGTTTTCGACGCTGACGTACCAGCCCATCGTTTTCCTGCACACGCAAGAAGTCACGTTTAGCCAATATCTCGCGTTGCTGACCGTGGCAGACGCGTTCTTGGTCACGAGCTTGCGGGAGGGAATGGCGCTCCGGACTCATGAGTTCGTGGAGTGCCAAGAGGGGAGGCATAGACCTCTCATTCTGAGCGAGGTATGTCGTGGACTGCGAGGTGACCCTGACGCTGATGAAATTTGCTGGTAGTTCACCGGATCTTATAGTTATTCGGGATTCCGTTCTTGCATCGCCGTCAACCCATATGATACGCGTGGTACTGCCAATGCCATGTACCAGGTGAGGACGATTACTTCGCAAGCGTACGATGAGAGGCTCATCCAGACCTAGGCACTGACGATGAACGACGATGAGGCGCTGTCTCGTTGGGAAGACCTGCACAACCACGTCGTCACCCAAACTGCGCAGGCCTTTGCCACGTCGTTCCTCACCCGTTGTCTACGCGCCCACACGGAGCATACCGCTCAGACGGACCTCTCCATGGTCCCGATCGTCGACATGGCACGCCTACTCCCGCGGTACAAACACTCATCGAAACGGCTTTTGCTGCTCGACTTTGAAGGTGCGATCTGGATCCGCGACATGTCCCGCGCCGGCCTCCTTGCGCCATTCGAACCCCAACAGAAAGCCATCACGTTATTCAATCGCTTCGCCGATGACCCGCGGAACGACGTGTGGTTGTTGAGCGGATTACCTGTCAAGGGTGTCCTTGACAAAATCGCTGCGGCTGTTCCGGGTATGGGTATCGTTGCGGAAAATGGGTGTTTTATCAAGACGAGGGAGACCAAGAAGATGCCTGTGACATGGATTAATATGGTGGCAAATCTGAACTTTACGTGGAAAGGGCCTTGTACCGAGATTCTTCATTACGTACGTCCACCCTCTCCATCGCCGTTCGTGTTCGACTGACCGTTGTTTAGTTCACCGAACGCACGCCCGGCTCGTTCGTCGAAGAGCGCGAGGCCTCTATCGTCTGGCGTTTCTGGACCGGTCCGACGGACGATTGTCCCGATCGCCAATGGGCACGTCGTCAAGCTGCAGAAGCGCAGAACCACATCTTTGACAGTCTTGGTGAACGTTACGGACTTCGCATTATCCCCGGTGCCAACTCGTTCCTCGTCCTTCCGAACAACATCTCGCGGTCGACGGCGGTCGGTGCGATCTTGCACCCGGGTGGACCGGCGCAGTCACCCCGGAGCGGCTTGTCAGTGTCCTGGTCCGGTATGACGACTAGGAACGGAGGGTGGGGTGGGGGTGACGTGGATGTGGACGAGCATGACGGGGTGAGCGGGGACGAGACGCGGGGTGTGTTTGCGATGAGCGGAGACGAGAAGTTGTTGAGGCGGTTGAACGAGCTGGATAATGCGGAGACGGTGTCGACGAGTCGGAAGGGGACGGATGCGAAGTGGAAGTTGGACCCCAAGGACGTGATGTCGGTGTTGAGCCAGCTTGCGGGGGTGTAGCGATGAGGGTCGGTGCCAGCCCTGTCCCCTCTGGTCTCGAGGTGATGGATCGTGGAGGCGGGGGTGGTACCATGCGCGGCTCTGAGGGATAACTTATCGCAACTTACATATGAAGGGGTTAGAAGGTCCCAAACAGCTTGTCTTTTCCCGTTCCTTTTCGCTGTTGTTTGTCGTGCTGATGCTTGGTGTTCGTCCCTAATACGTGTAGCAATGTCAAGCAATATAGATGCTCCCAGGTCCACACCATCTGTGGGGTAGAAATCAAGTCGGATGTTTACTCTATATCCGTAGTAGATCTACATGGCACATTTCCCAACGTTCTGCCCGGGTACTCCTATCCGACTTCGTGAGCTATCGGCTCCCGAGTCCGAGTGCCTCCCGCGTACGCGTCATCTCGACCTCGGACGCGTCCGCAAACGAGAGCGCACTTGGCTTTTGACAGCGCACGGTGATCGCGTCGATTCGACGCGCGTTGGCGTCCGAGTTTGGATGGGCGTCGAGTGCGCGATAGGCCGTGTGAATGATCTCATAGACGAGTTTCTCGAGCGTGAGATGGGCCGAGGTTTCAATGTCCTGCAGTTCCATAATCAGTCGGGATCGTGGGGCTTGGATTCGAGCGAGAGACTTGCCGTGACGATGTGTTGAACGATGGATGGATAGTCTATCTCTTTCGGAACCCCATCAGTACTGGCATGGTCAAATTCGAAAAAGGTGAGATGGGTGAAGACGTGTTGTTTAGCGAGACGTTCGGGTGGGTTGACGCCGATGAGGACGGGAAGGATCAGGTCCTTGACGCGGACGATCGCACCCGTCGTTGATCCCGATCTCCCTGCCGATCGGGACGACCACTGCAACAAGGGGGTGACGAGTTCGATTTCGAGCCCCTTTGAGAGGAGGATTTGTTTTGGGAGTTCGAGGACGACCCGGACGGCGCGTATCACCTCCCTCATGCTCGTCACTCCATCCTGGTGCCCATCCGGGTTGCGCGGTGAGACGTCTTTGACGAAGTCGAACGCGGCATCGGTCACGTCGTCGACGAGGGCTCGAGGGGTTGTATAACCCGAGCCAGAGCCCGAGCCCGAACTCCTGATTTCGTTCGCTGCGTTGTTCTCGATCCGTCTCTGGACGGCGTGGGCGAGATGACCGTAGTGCAACGAGTCGACGACGGCGTCGGATCGACCGGGGGTGTCGAGGTAGGACGGGGAGAGGTGGAGGTGGAGGGAGAGGTGGATGGGTTGGGGGCGGGTGCGGTGCCAGTGGTCGGGGCCGACGGTGGTGGCGAGGTGGAGAGCGGAGAGGGAGACGGTGTCGGTGTCGGTGGACATGGCAGGGCGGTTGTTGATTATGTAATGACTACCATAAGGGCTTCCCAAATTTGGATGGACCTCGGACACTCTTTCTTATTATCATAGCATTGTGAGAGCAATCTACGTATTATGTAATCAGACTCATCCACTACACGACTTGTAGGATTTCTTGCGATAGCCGCATCTATGATGTGGGGAGAGAATATGAGCAGGTGAGTTGGTTGGAAAACATTTTGTTTTCGTAATGAGTGCCCGAGGCCCATCAAGCTAATTCTCAGACTTTCTGCCGACTCTCCAGGCAACCGAATAATCGCCCTGGACCACAGGGCAACCGTGGCTCACGAACCGTGGGACAGATTGGGCCACCTTTGAGCGCCGTTTGAGACCATATTGCTGTTCTGCATTTCGCCAGGGTCCGTCCCGTTTCAGTCGCATTGGAAATGGCTTCTGAAAATGAGGACTTCACTCCCAGCGTCGTCGTCCATGCCGTATTGCGGCAACCGAACTATGCTTGGAAGCCATTATGGACAAGCACGTGTAGCAACAAGCGCCAGCATGCAGAGGCGTGGCAAACTTGTGTAGGACCTTGCTGTATATCTTCCCTCATCCTTTCCCAGTGATCCGAACATCTGCATTGCGCGCGCCGACCTGAATGGACACCCCCATCTACGTATCGGGTACATCCTCATTCTAGCGAATACTTTCAACGTGGGCCAATTTTTTCTTCACAGGTATCACTGTCGAAGTCAAGGAGCAATTTGGCAAGCCTGTATGCCTCATTACATTCAAGACCAAGACGGGAAGTTTTACAAAGGAGATTCACGGCGAATTTCTCCCTGGCCATACGCACAACGAAGAGTTCAATCCCCCTCTGTGAGATATCCTGTCACGTTGACTTCTGAACCCAATTTTTTCTCACCATTTATTACAGCAAACTGTCCCCCCAGGACCAACTCTCTGTCTTAGTCAAGTACCAGTCAGCAGGATGTTTCTCGATCGGACGTACTCTTCGCATCACCGCGAAGCAGAGCGAAATCAAGACACAGGCACAGGACAATGGACAGGGGAAGTCAAGTGAGTTGCGAGTTGCCCTACACTCATTCTTGGACCCATTTGACGTCGGCTTTAAAAAGCACATGTGACGTGCTGCAGGAATGTTCAGGTTACTATCGGCTTCTCGCGTGATTTGGCAGGCCCATTACCTGCCCCCAGCTCTAACGATGTCCAGTCCCCTTTGCCCAACCCTAGCTCGGATGTCCGGTCACCCTCCACCAGACCTAACGATGTTCTAGTGTCTTCCCAACACCACAATGATGTCCCGTCGCCTTCCCCCGACCCTGACATTGTCCTATCTCCCTCCCCCGACCCCAAGGATGTCCCGTCGCCCTCCCCCAACCCCGCCTACAATAACCTGCCACACTCTCTCATACCTGATAATGGCCCGTCACCTTCCCTTGTCCCTGGGGATGACCCGCCACCCTCCCCCAACCCTAACAGTACCCCAGTGCCTTCCCCTCCCCCAAGCGATGTCCCGTTACCCCCCACCACCGCTGAAATTCTTCGCATATGCCCTCGGTGAGTGCTTTGTCACTCTTGGATTATCAACCAAAGCTGATCGCCGGAAGCTTTCGACTGTTGATCATAGGAAATGTATTTCTATCCTTTCGCATATCGAACAATAGCTGATAACTGACTCGAATTTTCAGAGTGGCGTTGGAAAGTCTACTCTAATTCGAAACGTATTTGGGGTCAAGGAAGTGGTGAGCCCACTGTTGCTTGTAACAACTGCTTTTGCAGACATTTCTGTCAGGATGTCAGCGATGCCTCACGTGGGAAGGCTGACATCAACTCCGAATTCGTCGCAGCAGGGAACAAGCTTTTCGTTGTCCACGACAGCGTCGGACTTGAGGCAGCAGATCGCGCCAACTTCGAAACAATCAAAGATTTCATCAATGTCCGACGAAAAAAGGAGCATCTCAAGGATAGACTGCACGCCGTTTGGTAAGGCGTACCACGGTGATCAGAAAGCGGCTGAGCACAGATTTCAGGGTGTGCCTCGCAGTTCCGTATGCCAAGGGACGGCTCCTTGAAGCTGGTATGGAGGATTTCCTGCGGAACAGAAAGGAAATTCTAGGCGATAGTGCGTAAATCAAAAGGTTGCGGTCTGTTAGTACCTGAAGACCTCACCACACTGCTGTAGTCCCGGTTGTTGTTGTACTGACGAAGCTCGACCTGCTGGACAACGCGCTAATACCAGAGCTGCGTGCTGCAGGTATTAAGTTTAAGAGCATGCAGGAAGCGAAGCCCTTCCTAGAACCACGGAGATCCGACTTTATTAAGGAGCACTGTACGGAACTCCTCCTGCGAACAGTAGAGGGCAAGGTACCACACGTAGCCGTTTCCAGTATGTACCACTTTGCACCTTGTTTATCTTTTATTGGACTAATGTCATGACAGCGAGAAGTGGTTACATGCTGGAACCAACGATCCCTGAGCTCGTCAAGCTCACAGCCTCCGAGATCGAACGGTACATCAAGGCAGATCCATCCTATCCTGCGGCGAACGAGCTGCAGAGCATCGAGCGTAACGCACCGTTGTATGTCGCCGGAATGGCACAGCGGGCGAGCATTGAAGCAAAGGTGGATCTTGCCATAAAGTATGTCCTATATTACCACTTTCAGAGCCAAACTCACGTCTTCGTAGAATCGGGAAGAGCAGTGAGTCCTTGGTGTTTTGGTGTTGCGGTCCTAAACGTTGCCCAAGGATACTGGAATGACCTGAGGGCATCCATGAACTTTTCCACTAAAAGAATGGAAGAGTACCAGCGTGTTCTACATCAAGACATCATCCAGGCTTGGGGCTTTGATGACCCTCAACAGGTGAGAAACCGTCGTTCTTCATGATCTGGTGCTTGACCCCGCACTAGGTGCTACAAGGCGATGAACTCAAGATAGCTTTGCTGGATACTTCGGATCTTGGGGTGGATGCTGTTCCGAATGCACAGGATACGTAAGCTGCATGATATAATGATCCGTGAAAGTGGTTGATAGGAGGAGGCATACAGACGTTTTGCGACATTGGCCTCTGCAATGACCCTATTGTTGAATGACCCGGCCTCGCTTGCCCTCACCCTTCCCTTTGCAGGAGCAGCGGCTCTTGCAGACTTTTTTTCTCGGACTCACAAGGCGGCGTAAGTGGTTCCAGTCGCTTAGTACTAGTAAATCGTAACACTGAATTTAGTGAAACTACTGCAAAATACTTCATGGCGTACATCGTCGACCTGATCTACGTCATGAAAATTCTCTTCATCCTAGCGCCGCAGGGGCCAGTCACATCCGAGAACGTCATCCTCGCATTGGGGATCTACAAGAAATCATCGTATAGAAACCGTGTTCACCTGGAGATCAAGAATTTCCGTACAGGTTTTGTGGAGCTGCCCATAGGGCCTGGACGAGACGAGATCGTGGATAAAATTGAAACGCTGGTCAAGCGGTACACCGTCACTGACGAAGAATTGTCACGTTTGCAAAGCCAGATTCAGGCTGCAACGCGTCACTCGTGAAACGTGTCGGGGAGTTCCTAGTCGGACTCGCTCATCGGAACATGTTTGGTGGTTGATACCCCGAGGACGTTTTACTTTACATATGGTTGTATGTCATGAACGATAACTTGATGCTCGATTGCACCGGGGATTGCACTATGACAATGCGTTTCGATGGACCACATGAGCTCGTTGTCAAGTGTGCCAACACGTCTTTGGATTACGCGGGAGAATGGGTGTTTAATATAATTAGGTAATCAGCGTACCATCGGACAATAATGAGCGAAACTATGTTGAATACAGTTGGGGTGCTGAAGGCCCACCTGGCAATGTATTATTAGATAGATGCAATTCCAGTTTGTGTGATTGTGACATGTAACTACTGTGACTTCTTGTTGCCACCTGTGCCAAACCATCAATTCTGCATTGGTTGCTGCAATGCTGCCTTGTTCCTGCTTCCATATCTCCATCCTGAACTTCCACAGTCATTGACATGAGTCCAAAGATGTCTCCTCACTCCCATAACTGATGCACACTTGCTCCATGCACTCACATAGCTGGATAATGCCACTGTGGCCTATATCAGTCCTGTGTTAGGAATTGCACAGGGATGACTCAAAGCTTAGCCACTATTCTGATGAGTGAGAAAATATTCCAAAGTGGAGAGATACATGATGGAGACATGAGACTTATATATGAAAGGGAGGATTTTGTTGAAACATGGTGTTTCTGCTCTTCATATTGATTATGTTAGGCTGACACTTTACGGTAGTGACTTAGATATAACTTGGTATTCCAATTATGTTCTTATCTTTATCCAGGGTCTAGAAGCACATTCTAGACTCCTTATCTCTTATCTATGATGTCACTATGATGTCATATTCTATTCTTATCTCAGATGAGTTGTACTGACTCATACTGACTCCTTATCTATGATGTTACCTGCTTTGTGATTCATAGTTCTATTTATATCTTCTTATCAGTAAGCTATTTGATATGCTTACTGATGCTCTTTTATGCCATTGGACGATAGGTCCATGCTCAGTCAGCCATTTCATATGCTGACTGATTCTTCTTCTATTATTAGCTTATTGCTCAGTCATCATTTCAAATGCTGACTGATATCTTACAGATAAGCTCTATTAATAGCTTTCTTATCTTACATACCCCATTTAGGTTTAAAGCTCCACTTAAACCTTAATCACTTCATGTATATAAGAACCAGCATTTCTGGCCTGTACTATAATGAATTCCACTTCTTTCACTACTACCAAGACTCTATTTTAACTGGTTGTCATATATCCCTCTCTGCACCACAAGCCCCACCTCTGACCTTGCTTGTGGAACTTCTTCTTCTGCATTTTCTTGTTGCCTGCATGACAAGAGCCTGTTCAGAGGCTGTGCCCCTTGCACACTTATCATCTCATCATGATATATTCAATGTGGCCTCAACACTCATGAGAGTCAATAATAGCCTTGATTTCTGACGAGATGATAAGTGTGCAAGGGGCATAGCCTCTGAACAGGCTCTTGTCATGCAGGCAATAGGAAAATGCAAAAGAAGAAGTCCCACAAGCAAGGTCAGAAGTGGGGCTTACTTGTGGTGCAGAGAGGGATATATGACAACCAGTTAAGGTAGGATCTTGGTAGTGGATGTCCAGCTACAAGAGACTAGTGTTGGTGGTGATGGAAAGAAGTGGAATTCATTATAGTACAGGCCAGAGAAGCTATTAATAGAGCATCTCTGTAAGCTATCAGTCAGCATATGAAATGATGACTAAGCAGAATGCTAATAATAGAAGAAGAATCAGTCAGCATATGAAATAGCTGACTAAGCATGGGAATATTGTCCAGTAGCATAAAGGAGCATCAGTAAGCACATCAAATAGCTTACTGAGCAGAAGATATAAATAGAACTATGAGTCACAAGGAAGGTGACATCATAGTGATGTCATAGATAAAAGATAAGGAGTCTAGAACATGCTTCTAGATTCAGATAAGAATAAGGACAGTAACTGGAAGTCCAAGTTATGTCAAGGTCACTACCATAAGTGTCAGTCTAACATGATCAATATGAAAAGCAGAAACCTAATGTTTCAACAATTTCTTGTTCTTCTGATTGGTTTATGAGTGTGGGGGGTGTTACGTTTCTTTCTTCCCCTCTCCTTTTTTTAATACACTTCAACGGACTTATTTTCTTTTCACTCAATTACTCACCCCATTTCCGTCATTGTCTGTTCCTCTCGCATTCCCCACTTGCTTCGTAATCGAGCTTACATCCTTCACACTACCCAGTATTCATTTCCGCTTCACTTATCTTCTTGTACTCACACTTGCCCTCAAGTACCTCAAGTAGTACTTAAACTCGACATCAATACCATGTATTACAAGCTAGATCTTATCTTTTCTGCCTGTATACAATCTCTCTTGAACTCTTCAGAGGCTTGAGCATTGCTCAATGTCTTCCTCGCTCTCAACCTCCTTGACCATCGTCTTGGGACTTCTTCCCTTGCGATCCTTCGTCTCCATCATCTAAGGAATCCCCTTGATGACTGTCCTTGTCTGTTGTATCAAGTGGAACTCCCCCTTATCAACGCTCGACTTAGAACTCCTAGCCCCACACATTGAGCTTTCACTCTCTATTGAAGGTCTACGTTCACAACCTAACCACGGATCGAGCGTAACAAAAGATCTAGCTTTCCCTTTGAGGCTACCATCGTCGTAGTTCCTCACCTATCTTGACCACCACGTCCTCCACACTCTCTCATCCCTGGGTCAACCCTTACCAAGGACCCCTACCACCAAGGAAACCTAAAACACCGAAAACTTGCACCCCCTCGCCTCCACCACCACCTTCATCTCCTACACCCTCCCCCACACCCCCACCCTCACCCTCGCCCCCACCCACACCACCAATGGCCACTCCTGCCAAAGAACTCCGTCTTGGTGTCCCTGAGACCTACGACGGGGATGCCAAAACCTTCAAAGCATGGCTTGTCTCTGTCTGATTGTACCTCATGATTAACAACTCCATCTACGACACCGACACTAAGAAAATCGCCTTTGCCCTATCTTTTATGAAGAAAGGGACTGCCCTAAGTTGGGCAACCACGTTCACCAACGAAGCCATCGACAATGGCATCTTTGGGACCTTCACCGACTTCTCCACCAAAGTAACCAAGGCGTTCCTACCCAGCAACCAGAAAGGGAATGCCCTCCTCGAACTCCAGACCCTATCTCAGGACAAGGACGTCCTCCCCTATATCAACACATTCAAAGACGCTGCCCAGCTCAGTGAGCTGACGGACGATACGACCCTGATTCACTTCTTCACTCAAGGGCTGAAGAAACCTTTGAAAGACCACATCTTCTCCATGGACATGGTCCCCACCACCATAGACGAGTGGTACACCAAGGTGGAACAGTTCCACTCCCAATGGAACCACTCTCAAACAATCTCCACCTGCAACTCCTCCTCCTCCTCCAAACCCCCCACCCGATTCTCCCATACCCTGACACACACGCCAAAGGACCCGAATGCTATGGACATTGATGCCGTCCAAATCCCCAAAATGACTCCTGAGGAACAAAAACGTTGCTTTGACCTCAAACTCTGTTTCCGCTGCAGGAAACCTGGACATGGATCATCCAACTGCCCCACCTTCCCCTCAAAACCCGGACCCAAAGTTAGACAAGTAGCCGAAGAAGTCCCGGAGTTGAAAGATGTGGAAGATGACGAAAAAGAAGGTGTGGCAAGGATTGCCTTCTTCACTGAGGAGGATTTTTAGAATGGAGACGTCCTTCGACACAACGATCTCCTAATGTAACGTGCGCCCCTGTAATAGTATCCGCTACCCCCAAAGCTATGCGAATTCCTATACAATTGATCACCCCTTTGCACACATTGAAAGCCGTTGAAACCCGAGCCCTTGTTGACAGCGGTGCGGACATGTCCTGCATTAACTGGCAGTTCATCCAAAAATACTCCCTCCCTACCACAAAACTCGACGTGCCAATCAAGGTACGAAACATCGACTAAATGTCAAACAAGAATGGAGAAATCTGTTTCACCTGCTCCCTCTATCTCAACATTGGAGGGATTATACAGTCCCATCTTTTCCCTGTCATGTCATGTGGCCAAGAGAACATGATCCTTGGCATACCCTGGCTCCACAGCACCAACCCCACCATTGATTGGACTCGCCAAACCCTTGATATTCCCTCCTCCTGTGACCAATCCAAGGACCTATATTCCACCTACTGTTATGCTTGGTCCATGGTTAGGCTGCGAACGTAGACCTTCAATGGATAGAGGGAGAGCTCAACATGCAAGGTCAAGGGTTTTGGGTCAAGCGTTGACAAGGGGGATTCCTCTTAGTGC
>QFEI01000580.1:9146-19938 GCA_003316145.1 Neoboletus magnificus | reverse complement strand
CGGCAGGCTACCCCTTCCGAGCTCCTCGGCTCGCCTCCCGGCTCGCAAGCCCTGCGAATGACCAATCTGCCCGAGACCGGAGGGAAAGGGGTAAAATAGGAGTGAAACGTAGAGCTGCGCGGGTGCTACCTGATTAGGCAAGTAACGAGAGTGCAAGCAAACCTGATAATCTGAGCACGCCATGTACCCTCGGCCGTTTTCTAACAGGGTACAGGCGACGAAACAAGCTAGGAGCCATCCATAGTAAATCGTCATGGAAGTGACTAATTACTGCGGATGACTCGTTGGTGCAGCAGTCATTTAACAGTCTCTGTAAAAGGAGCCCCCGAACCTTGAGGCCACGTTATCATGAAAGCGCGGGTAAGGGTTGTGCAACGGATGATATACACAAAATCGGATACGGGTAGTCTCAAGAGTCGCCAGAGTGCGGGCTCCTCGAGTTCATGATCACCAAGGATTGCCTGATACCGATCTACATCGGTCCAACCTAGTTCAATCATTCCACTCGAACGTTTCAGTGACTCTCCACGTTCCAGCATGTATGCGCATTACTCGGATCATTCTCCGGGATGCAACTGACTCCATCTATTTGAAACTCCATTGCGGTGAGGCAGGGCTCGCGGCGCACAGTTAACATCCAACCAACTAGTGTCGAAACCACGATCTGGTCGTGAGCGAATGCATGTGGCTGATGTGGCTGCGACTGAGCGTATCCAAATATGCAGTAGGCGCGTCTCACTTGACATATTAAACGACGGGAAGGGACCGCCGTGCGTACTTGTTTGGATGAGAGCGCAATGCTACCGACGACAGAAAACGGCGTGCTGTCACATTTGGACACATGATAGCGTTGAAAAAACATGACACACATCGTGTCGCTGGGCGTCGTTCATCATGTCGGCATCAACTGGGCAGTGGCGTGGTATTTGAGTTGGACGTGGCATAGTTGAGGGCAATGGGGAACAGCAGGCGCAAAGTGGGACCTCCAGAATCTGCAGAGGACGAGCAATGTCAAAATAAAAATTAATACCAACAATGATGATGCGATCATTGCAGAGACTATTTTGGGATGGGGTGACTGAGAGGCTCACGAGAGGTCCACGAGAGGTCCCAATGTGAATGAACACGTTTAGACATGTTCGACATGCGCTCGAATGCACCACTGAGTATGCATTGTGGGTGGGGGAATAGACCAGTATTTCATGAGACAGATAGATTAATCCTACCTGAACGTGCTTGACAATAACTGTGCGCTCTTATTGAACACATTCGAGTGAGCAGAAGAGGCGATGATATCGGGTAGGACAATGTTTGGAAGTGCACGGGAGGCCTGTGGGGGCTTTGTCAGTGGACATGATCTCATACCTGGATGCCACATGTGATACAAAGGGGAGAGCTGAACGAGAAGATCAAGCTTCAAGCTTCAAGTGCGAAATGGATTGGTTCGGGAGAAATGGGTCTATCAGAGCGTGGGAACCTCGAAAAATTAGTACTCCAGGGCAAACCAAAGCTGGGAAACGCTTCCCCACCGCGCTCAGGATTCGTCAAGAAGCACCTCGAAGGCACACCGGTCCCGCAGGGATATTTAATACCCCCTGTTTTTGAAAATCGCCAGGTTTCCGTTCGAGCAATTCCCGCTCTGTGATGGGTGGTCTTGATTCAGTTGCAAGAGTCAGAGACGCTCGTCTGGAAACTTGTCTATAATATTCGAGGTAACGAGATACAGGCGACGGAACAAGGTGGGGGTGATTTATAGTAGATCATCATCATGGAGTTGACTCCTTACTAGGGATGACTCATTGGTCCCATAGCGGCGCAGCCATGTCAGTGATCACTGACACACCCGTTTGTAATGCAGTTACGGTAAAACTGCTTTGCTAGTATGAAGGCGTAAGGAAAAATTGCGCAACAAATGATAACATGAGGTCGTGACGTACAGGCTGGCCCCCTTCCGCTATCTTTCCCGGAGGAAACGCTCATGATTCAATCGCGAGACCTTGAGGACGCGCCGGTCGCGCTGGAATATAAGCAAGGTCATATGGTGCGGATGAAATCTACCAAACGTCAACGTTGACTCACAATAAACAGTGTTGACTCAACGCTTAGACCTTCAAGTTCCTCTCCACAGTGTGTATCGTTTTAAATACAACACATCTGTATCTGCCTATAAAATCGACGTATTGACATGTACAAGCAACAGAACAAGGTAAGGGACATCATTTATAGTACATCATCATGGAAGTGACTCATTACTATGTATGAGTCGGTGCAGCAGTCATTCAACAGCCATCCTGAAAGCAGTCATGCAACTCTCGAGGCCGCGCTATTATGAGAGCGTAAGCAAAGCTTGTGCAACAGATGATATAAGATCGTGACATACGGCCCAGATTCGCACGAGCTTCCAGAGTGCGCTCCTCGAGTTCACGACCACCCAGGTTTTTCTAATACCCATTCACATCAGTACAACCTAGTTCAATCGCGTCACCCCAAACCAAGGACGTACTGGAGTGGCAATGGCAGCGATAATACAAGCAAGGATGAAAAGAACGGGAGAGGACTTCATAATTGGCTTTAAGAAAATGCACGAAGGGTTTGGGTGTGGAAATATGTGGCATAGAGTGCTCCATTTTATCTGATCTGTTACTTCAGCTACCGCATGGTGCGTATGTCATATGTACTACGGATACAGTACCACTGACCCGGATAACAACTCAGACCGTCAAAAACAGGGTTAGAAACGTCGGAAGTATTGGCATTGGAGATCGCTTCCTAGGCGTCCCATGTGCTCTAGTTTGTAGGCACATGAACATTGACACTGGCGTGGAGCTAGCGCCTTTTTACTGTCTTTCCTGGAAGAAACGTCTCCTTACTGTGCTCATGATTCATCAAGAAGGAAAAAATCCCGGGGACACACCGGTCCCGTAGGAAAATCTAATACTCTGTGTTTCGAAATTTGTCAGGTTCTCGTTCGAGCAACTCTTGTCCTGGGATGAGCGGACGTCTCGACTCAGCTCCAGCCCAAACCCTTCAGATTCCCCTCCGTAACGTGTATCATTTTAGAGACGCTCGTGCCAATGTACCGAAGTTCATATCACCACACGTCAGGACTACTCCACTATAAATCTCCTGTAGACCATGTGAACCGTCAATCACGCATCACGACCATCCCGATATCCCCCGCATGTACGGTCTCAATCGGTGACTCAATCTAGCATGTTCAAGGCATCAAATACTTCGCTCGGTGCGAGGGCCATCTTATCATATTTTATCACGGCTTCTCATATGTTTCACTTTGACATATTGTCGACCCCGACGTTGGCTTGTACCAGGCACGCAGGGTGACTGAAACTCGTTCACTCAGAAGGTGCACCTCGACGCGTTTTCCGTCGAACCACACAAAGGTGAGACGACACACAATTCCCGATGTAGTAGCCGTTGGGTGTGGGCCGATGAGCGTTAGCCCTAGCATAAAACCGCTGACCCCCCTTTCACCGTCTCTTCTAGGATGAACTCTCTCTTATGGCGGTCACGATTCGTTCACAAGCAATCCCGAGGAGATACCAGTGCTGCCGTAAATTTAATACCCCCTGTTTTGAAATTGACAGGTTCACAGTTGAGCAACTCCCACTCCGCGATGAGCCGTTTTTGGTTCAGTTCTGGCACAACCCTTCAAGATCCTCCCGCAGCGTGTACCGCTTTAGACAGCTCATCTGTATGTCTGTCCATAAGATTTGACATGCCGGGATATAAAAGAAGTCGCAGGCCGATGAGTGGGGATGGCAAGTCCTGCTCGACATAGGTACGTGATGTAGTAACTAATGTGATGCATACTCCCAGTCGAGAACGAGTGTACGAGACCGGAGGGAAAGAGGTAAAACAGGAATGAAGCATGGAGGTACGCAGGCGCTGGCCGATTAGGAAAGTGACGAGAGTGGTGGGCGGATCTAATACTCTAAGTATGTGTCGTCGGGCCGTTTTCCAACGAGGTACGGGCGACGGAACGAGGTATGAGTAAATCATCATGGAAGTGAGTCATTACTATGCATGACTCGTTGGTCATTTAACAGCCATCGATAAAGCAATTATGCCTATCCCCTCGAAGGGATACTATTATGAAAGCGTAAGTAAGCAAACTTGCGCAACAAGTGATATAAGATCGTGACATACGGTCCGGAGTCTCATCAGCTTCCAGAGCGCCACGCTCCTCGAGCTCACGATTACCCAGGTATTTCTAATACCGAGCCACGTTAGTCCAAGCTAGTTCAATCATGTCCCTTCAGACACTCGAAACCAAGGACGTACTGGAGCGGCAATGACAGCAGTAACACAAGCAAGGATGAAAAGAGCGGGGGAGAACTTCATGATTGGCTTTAGGAAGATGCACGAAGGATGTGGGTATGGAAATCCGTGGCATAGAGTGTTCCTTTTTATCATGATTCCTTGGTGCTTAGCAACATCGGGGATATTCGAATGAGAACCTGTCAAATTAAAACGCGAGGAATTAGATATTCCTGCGGGACCGGTGTGACCTCGATGTTTCTTCTTGATGAATCATGGACGTGGCAAGGAGGCTCCCTCCGGGCAAAATGGCGAAAGATGGTCAGAGTTCATCCGCTTTGGTCCCGCCATAAGCGGACGTTTTGAGTCAGCCGCCGCGGCTTAAAGTTCCTCTTAGCAATGCGACTACGCATATCAAGGCTAACGCTCAACTACGATCACCCAGGTGTTCCCTAGTCCGGTAGATCTCGTCTAGGGGATTTGCGGATGGGGCACGTGATTGCCGACCAATGAAAAAACGCAGGGTTATCGACGATGAAAATTATTTTGAAACGATTGAAAATGAAAATAACTAAATTATTGTGCATGATCGATGTGAAAGTGAATCGCAACTTCGATCCTTCATGAATATCCACTCCTTTCGTTGAAATGGATGTTACCTCTGTTACGCAGGCCGTCCTCGGTCGTACCTTGGATGAACTACAGCAGCACGCACTCCAAGACATTGGCAGCCAACGATTACATTGCAACGATCTCGAATAATGACAAAATAGGTGCTCTCCGAGCATCTCTAATTGTTTACCGTCTCACCACACGCACTATTGTTCCTCGTATTTTTCAGCTTCAGACCTCCCTTGCTATCCTCAATGTAAAAGATACCGTAGTCACTGCTAGTACCAGCCGTGGAAAATCACCGTGTCAATTAATTCCTATGTTACTTCGACCAGATACTCGTTCGATGACGATCTCGGCTTTAAAACGGCTTCAAGTCGCACAGGTGCGACGCACCGATATTTAACGGTGCATTGATAAAGTGAGTGCCATGATTATGGTCGGATAACCAGGTTCTCGAATGCGAAAAGTATCACATCCGAACGATTGCAATCAACGAAGATACTTGGCTGGCAGGCACTAAGCAGAAGCTTGCTCAGGGTAGGTGCATGGCTAGCCATTGTTTCTCCAACGGCCGAGCTGACATTCCACGACGCCAGGAACTCAGGTGCGATTGAGTCAATCTTCATATATCGTTCTTGATATTTTTCATCTCGTTGTACACATACCGTACGCTTTCTATGAGACGGTCTCGATCGTGCATGGTTCCATCCAGGTGAGGAGACATGAGGAGCCTCGAGTATCAAGGAACTGGTGAAGCTTCCCAAATTTGTATACCTTACTCCGAAATACAGCACAAGCTTGCTGCGATAGATCAAGGACTGTGATGAATGCAGTTATGAGCGAAAGTTGGCTTCGGTGCAAGACCTGCATTGCTCGTTTGATTCGTTCATTCGCGGAGACTCGTTCCTTGCGGGAATGGTGAAGGGATACACCACAATCAGGGCAAGTATAAAGGGGACAGATATTGCGTTCAGCGTCGAGGTCCATGTCCACGTTGCGACGAAGTTGATCAAGTTTCGAGTCAAAGTTATCCGACTGCAATCCAGCTACTAAGTCCAACTTGAGTTATCCTACTCGCACGTGATCACTACCAAGTCCGAATCGAGGTTTGGCTATCGCGTGCCCGATCAATCCGCAGTCTCACCTTCCGTCCAACGAAATTTACCAGACAGGTGTAGTACGATCTCGATCGCGGCCGCAGGACAATTCGATTTCGCCTGTTTAGGGCTTCAGGCACTTTGGAAGCTCATTGTTGAAAGCTGATACAGGGCCACTTATGCACGTTCGTTGAGGTTCAGAGAATGTACCTTGACGTGTTGTCTGCCGAACTACACCCATCGGAAGTGAGACGACATGCAACTTGCGTTGTGCCTGCTGTTGGGTCTTCACTAGTTGGCGTTTTACAAGTGTCGAAACGAGCGAACCTCGCAACCCGAAAGTTTAGAATCCAATCAGACTGATATTGCGTTTCACGAATCAAGTCGATCACATGCGGTCCTGTCTCTCTAATCTACTCGGTGTAGTATGCCCCTCCGACACCTCATGCCCTCATGCATTGTAAATATTCCACGTCTGTCGGAAAAGGGCCCCCGGGATCAGCACCGCACGTAATTTCGACGCTGAAGGGAATCGAAGACGAAAAACACTCACCTTTCTCCACAACAACCCCCAGTGGTCATTGATCGGGCCCTCAATCCCCCAAGCCATCCCTCTAAACCACCAAAAGTTGGCCACGATCAGGGAGGCCACGACACCGAACGCAACGCGCTTCGTATGGTCCTTCCACCGCGCCGAGAAAATACAGTGATCGAGAATGTGGGCAAACATCAACACCGAGAAATACAATGTCGGGAGCTGTCGAGCGGGATCTCAATGAAGGGGATAGAAAGAGGTAACATACGCACGTAGTGATGGATATACGTCACCCGGCCCATGACGAAGAACGGAACTGTCGAGCCCATCCATCAGATACGGACCGAATCACAAATCGAATCATCGCGCACCGTAATGCAAGAACCAACCGTAAAACGCGATCCTCCCTACATACAAAAAGTGACCCCACCCGTCTGTCATCCTTGTCAAAACACGCACATACGCACCAAATAACCTGAAACACTCACGCGCATCCATGTCAACGTATTTGCGTTGTTGACGGAACAGATAGAAACCTAGTAACAGGAGCGATGCAATGATGCTCGCAGAACCACCCCACCAGATGACCGGTGTTCCTAAAAGATAATATTTGGCCTGATCATCGCCCCACCCACACATCCGCAGACCCAATCGCATGAACGGCCAGTCCGTCGGACTCGATGCCAAAATATCCTCCTTGTCCGGGTCGGGTATGAGCGCATTGTTAGACGTCATCATCGCCACATTGAGATGCCAAAAGTCGCGTAGAAAGGGCGATTTATATAGTTTCATATCGCCCGGGGGAACTGAAAGAAGAACGTCAGAAGAATACCCCATTGAGAATGGGTCACACGCACGTCGATCGTTCCAGTGACTCTCCACATTCCAGTGTGTATGCGCATTACTCGGATCATTCTCTGGGACGCAGCTGACTTCAAGCTGTTTGAAACCCCATTGGGGCAAGACAACGTTGGCGGCAGACAGATAACATCCGAGCACCTGGTGTCGGAATCGCAGTCTGGTCGTAAGCGAATGCACGCGGCTGACATGGGCACGGCTGCCTTGACTGATATCGTCCACGATTTCGACAATCCAGTTGTCATGTACGTCTCCGACAGTTGCGTTACCGTAGCAAGAAACCTCATGGTTGAGCTTGGTGATTGGCGCAGGAATTGGGTGTGAGTGGAGGCTCCGTGTTGTCGGTATGTGTCGGAGTCGCAGAACATCGCCATGGCCAAGATACTTGAGCGGGTCATTCGGAGTGTATTCTGGCTCGTCCCAGGTCGGAAGCACCATCCATTGATTATTGTCGTCCTTGTAATGATAACAGGTCACTTGTTGTTGTGTGGAACCAAGCGGGTACGTTTGGACGTGAGAGTGGAGCAGGCCACCACCCCAGGCCATGTTCTTCAGTGTGATTTTGGAACCATACGCGATCTCTAATGTGTGTTGTCCCGTGAGCACAACTAAGCCATCAAACCACAATATGACACGAACCAAGTGGGTTCTTGTAAAAGTCGTTGCCAACGAGATGTGCCTGGAAGAGCGAGCTCATCTGCGCATCGCCAGGACCCGTGTGGTTCAGGATAAGAAAGTGTATTTTGAAAAAGGTCATATAGACGAGAATAGGGAGGATGATCAGACAGAAAACTCGTGCCGCCCAGTGGCGTAGCTGATCACGCTGTGAAGCAGAATGTTAATGGGTAATCGGCGGTCTATATGCGCTACTGCCTTACGGTGGACATTCGCAAATCGCCAAGCTTTTCCCAGAGGTCCTCAATAGTGTATAAACCCACAACGGCAGTCACAAAGAATCCTACCCATTTGACGCTGTGCGGTCAAGGTTGATGAGCACAGCACTGTCACAAAATAACGAGAACCAAGACACCTTGTCACACAGCCAATTGACATACCCGTCAGAGTAAGCCACATCCACCAGTCGAAAGAGAACGACCTGCGCAAAACATACATGAGCTTAGCTCTTCCGAATGATTCATGTGAGAGATACCACTTACTGATATTGTTGATTATGGAATTTTGTGAGGAAAAAGACCGTGGTAAAGGTAAAGAATAACAACATCGAATCTAGGAGAATAAACCGCGAAATACATAGCCATGCAACGTCTGAGGAACCGAACGCATTATGTCAACAACCACGTCAGAGAGAATATACACATACCACACAACACCATGAGTGCGACCAAATGACACGCCCACTGGCTCATACCCAGCTCGACGGCCGTGTACCACCCAAGAGGCACGAGCGCGACACCGTACGTCGCCATGATCACGCGCATGGCCACGTAGGGTACACTATCGGGATATGCCTCGCCGCTCTTGAACTCAAAGTTGCCGTCATAGCCCGTCAGGAGGCCAGCAAGCCCAACGAGCATCTTGCCCAATGGGGGGTGAACATCAAAATAGAACTCGCGTTTGAGGTAGTGAGACCCAAATTTGCCAAAGTGGGCCTCATCCCAGACCACCAAGTTCGCGAGCCCAATTTTATGAAAGCGCGTCCAGCAAGAGAGGAGAGTGTATATGGCAGGTGGAACATGTTCCGAGTTTTGTTGGATGAATTCGGTCTAGTGGCAGACGTTCGTTCGTCAGACCCGGGAGGTGCTGCGGAGACAAACCCATTGGCAGGGGACGTACGATGGACGTTGGCGGGGGTGAATACGGTTTATGTATCCGCCCGCTACTGACTCGACCGGTCGCAAGTTTCTGCTTGGAATACACACCCTTTCCTTCGTCGTCGTACCACGACTTCCGTTCCTGTTCGTCCCCACTCATAAACCCCCCACTGCTCCCCGGCCCTCTCGCAATGCGTCGTCTAGCTGACGTGTCCTCGGCCATCTGATGCAGAGGCAAAGTCTCTTCGCGCTGAATGGTCGAGGTAGCCCAAGGATGTGGTTGCGTGTGGTGAAAAGGATGCGGAATCTCTTCAAAGTCGGATGACGTTCGCGGCGACTCTGTGCCGGCTGGAGTACCAAAGTTTATTTCGACTTGAGGTGGTTTCATCAGCTACTTTCTCCGCCTCGTGTCAGACTCGTGGAGCCTTTCTACAGAGCGAATGGGATTGATGTCGATGCAATTGTACGCTGGATGTCTTTGGCCGTTGATCTTTAGGCGCTTGACATGTCCAGGTCACACGTGGAGCCTTCTGAGGCCTTTGCCATATCCGAACTGGGACCGCAGCCCAGATAGCAGAAAAAGCGCTCCAGTCCAAGCAGAACAATATCAGAAAACACATGTATGAACAACAGCACTTTTTTACAACAAGAGACATAAAACTGTGCCAAGTCTGGACCCCAAATCCACCACTCTACAGGTGGCGAAGGTACTGGGCTGCACACGGAATCAATTACCATCCCCAGTCTAGAAAGCGTGCCTGCCTTGCTTACCGGTCACCATTGCATGGTCACGTTCATATGGTTCCAACGTAACTTGAGCTATAGGTTTGAGTTTGTTGGCTCTGAGAGTCTGCACTTCTTGCGAGAACACAGCAGACGGTGCGATCGTCGAGTCGACACAACTCGCTTTTATAGAGATGACGACGTGGCCGCCATCTTTGAGGAAATACTGTGCATTGTGAATGACAATACGCGCTTGATCTGGCTGGGCAACGTCTGCAAAAATCACGTCGACAGTCGAGATGAGCATGCGATACTTGTTTGGTAGTCGAGCGTCCTCGACAATTGCTAGTGTCCCGCGTCTCAGGAGGTTGTCATCCATGACAATGGGATCTACTTACGGATGACATTCGTCCGCTTTTTGGCCATGTTGATCAGGTCTCGACCTGACCGAGGTGAGAATTCGACCGCATATACAACACCCTCCTACGGAACACGAAGGCACCTTCAGCAACGCAAGCAACAAAGCAAACAAGATACGCACAGGACCCACAATATCTGCGACATGACTCACACTCGTACCACTCGCGGCACCCAAATACAACACCTTCTTCCCCGGTGCAATGAAAATATCATCCATCCCACCCAACACACCTGCCGCCAACTTACTCCGGAACGGGTTCCACACCCGATACTCCACCTTGGTATCCTCCACCGCACCCTCGATCGTAATCCGTTTTTCCCCATACACGCTCTCCCCCGGAACGAGATTTTTGGTGACCAGCAATTGATCCTTTCCTTTCGCGATGAAAATCCCCGGGTGTCGGTGCGGCTCGAGGATGACTTTGGCCCCTCCTCTTGCGCCCCTGTGTGCACCACCAGCGCCTCTTCCGCCACGACCACCTCCACGTGCGCCT
>QFEI01000578.1:8498-20563 GCA_003316145.1 Neoboletus magnificus | reverse complement strand
TAGTGTACATGACTCCCCCACCACCCCCGATATGCCTTCATCATACTTGCTGTTGATGTCCCCAGCATTGTCAGCATCCCCACCCACCCCATCTGGCATCAAGGATTGTATGGTTAGGACCATCTCTGCCTCATCATCACCATTGTATCCACTACCAACGTTGCCTGTGTCATCCGTTTAGTTGTGTGGCAAGATGAACCAGCCCCAAAGCAGCCAACTCTGAGTGTCTTGATGGTAAGTCCATCTCTGCCATGTTTTGACATTGACCTCCACACGATAAATGCCCACCCTGATCTATCTGTTCTCAAGGATTATAAGAAGTGTACCTTCACTGTGCTAAAGACATTGATTAGATCACCAATGTGTGTGATGCACAGAAAGAAAATATGTAAGCCACAAAATGCACCCACTTGAATAAAAACTGCCTGTTATCTCCATGCCAGTCTCAATGAAGCTCACATTTGATCAGATGTGAACAGAGAAAAGTAATAATTAAGTCAGATCTTTGAGCTGCTGCTAGTGGCAAAGCATTACAAGGGAGTAACAGTGCAATCCAACCTATATCTGTCCCAACCCCCAACACACTGCTATGCAATGCTTTACTGTAATGCAGGCTGGCACATTCTATTGCTTTGACAGCTTGAGTAAGACTATTTGAGGACAGTGGCAGGCACTGTGACACTACCAATCCTTCAATCCTTGAGATGTGTAGACTTGCTTTATCAAGCACATCCTTTACACTTTGAAGTCATGAATTGAATCCCTTCAACTTTGTGTCTTGAGTGGAGAGTACCTTTCGACATGCATTGGCTAGTTGAAGAGGGTGATAGTCATCAACATACTAAGGATCGGACTCAGTATACTGAATCAACGAACCTTTTTGTTTGACACTATAGGCTAAATCATCTACTCTATACCCACTCCTGTACAAAGGGCGAATTCCCATAGTTTTGAAAGTCTTTGATTAGATATAGACATGTCAGTGTGGGCTGTGAGACATTAACAATACTAACTTTGATTGATCCTGACTTCATCTTATTGAATCACAAGCTTTTCTTCACTCCACACACAAGGCTGTAGTGAACACCTTCTGAGTTAACGTCTGCATGTAATGTTTCAACAATGTTGCTTGTTGTGTCACCATTCTGCCAGACTATTCAGGGGATGAAACTTTGTGCCCAGCACATTGCAGGAAATGCAAATTGGCTCCAAACCTTATCCTGTACCCAGTCTGCAGAGAGTGCCTCGGTAAGCATGATGAGAAAGATCTATAGGATAAACCTTGAGCAGCTTTGCCTCCACTCATCTGAATTTTTTTGATGGTGCCTTGGAAATCTCTGTGCTCAATGTACACTAAGCTGCACATTATGTTCTTGACATACTCGTTGACCAGAGAGGTTTTGATGTTCCAAAGGATGTGAACTGTACAAAGTTGGTACACACAGTGAAGGTGATTATATTCAGTGAGTGAGGAAAGCAAACAATGTGGCTGATGCAAGTCATATTGGTCAGGCATCTGCTGAGCCAGTTGTTTGAGGTGTAGTCCAAAACCTGATGAAAGTGCATTGGTGAGAACTGGCAGCACTGTGAGGTAGTTCAGCTTAATTACAACCAATGAACTCACCTTTGGCCTGTCCACCATGCTGGTTGCCAGTCCACTACAGTATCCCAGTCAAGTCATTAGGATCTGTACCATGTAGATGGTGCCATTTCAAGGGTGAGCCAGTGTCTAGTTTGATGATGCAGTCAATCTCTTGGGATGTGAAATAATGCACAGCAGCATTTTGTTGAGTAAAAATACCCAGCAGTACATCAAGGCTAGAATAGATTATTAGGAATGCTCAGAGTTGGCGTGGATTAAGATTCCAAAAGCAACAAGCAAACTGACTGATATTAGACTGAATGTCTTTTCCACTGAGCTTGAATTCCTGAAATTCTTGGATTCATTTGAAGCCTATATCACTTTGCAAATATTGAGCTCCTTTGAGTTATTGACTGTTTTCTTGGAGCATGCAAATCACAACCCAAAATGGTGCCAGTGGTTCTTCATTATCTTCCACATTGTCCTCTGAGCTGCTTATACAACCTTTGAGCTCATGTTACATTTATTTCTTCCCCTCTCTTTTTCGATATACTCTAATGGACTTACTTTCTTTTCACTTGATTACTCACCCCGTTCTCGTCATTACCCGTTCTTCTCGCACCTCCCACTTGCTTCATAATCGAGTTTACATCCTCCACACTGCCTTATATTTATTTCCACTTCATTAACTCTCTTATACTCACACCTGCCCTAAACTATCTCGAGTGGTACTTAAACTCGACGTCAATACTATGTACTACAAGCTAGATCTTACCTTCCTACCTGTATACAACTTCTTTCCCTTGTCTTGAAATCCAAAAAGGCTTGGGCGTCGCTCAAAGACCCTTCTTGCTCCTGATCCCTCCGACTTATCGCCTTGGGCTCTTCTCCCTTGTGATCCCTCATCTCCATCGTCTAAGGAACCCCCTTGACAACCGTCTTTGTCCACTGTCTAGGAGAAATTCCCTCCTGTCAATGCCTGACCAGAACCCTTGATCCATCGCGCTAAGCCCTTCTACCTACTGAAGGTCTACGTTTGTCTCCTAACCACAGACCAAGCATAACAGCTCATATGGCGATTCCATGGCAAGTTGAATATAGTGGTCCTCATGTGGCAATTCAGAGTTCTGAACCATTTTCAGATGTAGCAATCCTGTGATAATAGGGTTAGCAGGTACTAGATTAGATAACATGTTTTAATGAGTCACATACCTTGCCAGCCTGTACTGAATGGAAAGGATGATCTTTGGACTTGTGTGATATAGGATCGCAAATGGTCATGGTTTGCCAAAGAAATGTGTACATCAGTAAGAGTTTGGTTATGACAATGGGAGCTCTGCATTTCAACATATCTGAGGACACTTGGATGACGAAGGAAGCAGTGAGATGTCATGTCAGGTAGGTTATAATCCATATCACAAAGGATATTGAAGATATCACTGTGGATAGCAGGCAGTGTTTTGGTGGGTAGCAGAATCAGGTGAGTGTGCTCTTCTGAACACACAATCAAGATCATGGAACACATCTGTCAATACTCTTTGAGAGGCTAATATATCCAAAACAGGCTGTAGCAAGGTAGATGGATTATGGAAGCTAATTCAAGGTGCCCTTCCACATTTCAATAAAGTCATGCTACAACCATAGTGAGATTAGTAGCAGTCTCAGTAGTAGTTTGATGGAGACTCACAACACTTCAAGCAGATGGAAGTATGGTTTGCAATCACCATACAGTGTAATGACAGATCAAACCCAAGACTCTTAGCATTGTCTTTGATTGTGAGAGTCTCCTCACGATCATCATTGAAGAGTGATCGAAGATAGTCAATATCATATAAACCTGTATTAGAACCATAGTCTAGGAGATGGTCTTAGGCACCATTCTTGTCATAAAACCTGCAGCTACATTATGACAGTATTAGAAAGTATCAGTCAATGTAAAGTATCTTGGTGCCTACTCACTGAATCAAAGCTTGTCCCTTGTGGTCATAATTGAATACAAGATAACCCTGGCAGGTGTCTTTCAATGCTTGGCCACATCAGTACTTGTTTTGTTGCTCTTCCCATATCTCCTGCCAGCTCTGAGTCTGCCTCATGTTGTGTGTAATCATTGATGTGTCCATAGTAGTAGTTTGATGATGATGCTGATCTTCCACCGCTATTGCCACTGGCACACTGTTTGGAGGTGCTTTACAACCAATCCTCCACAATACTATCCAATAGAACATAGTTTTCTCTAGGAGCTGAGCATCTTGACTCATGTTTTCTTGTAGAACTCTTGCTTGAATTGCACCATGAGAGGTTGCATATATGGAGCAGAAAGCACTGTGCGATCTGCATAAGCACATATCTTACTTCTTTGGCCTGTGTAGATATAAGAGCAATACTAGATGCTTATTTAATTCTACTTTACAAGTTGCATGGGACACCCGACATGGCACATGCTGGCCTGCAGCATCACAAAGAAGATCACAATAAGTTGAATTGTTGCAACTTGTTCCATGAGGTTCACCCAATGAATACACAAATGCATTGCTTGGATTGTACCAGTCCTCTGCCTGATCCATTTTGAAAAGGTGACCAAT
This sequence comes from Neoboletus magnificus, assembly GCA_003316145.1. NCBI lineage: Eukaryota > Fungi > Basidiomycota > Agaricomycetes > Boletales > Boletaceae > Neoboletus > Neoboletus magnificus. The sequence continues at coordinate 16,399 of QFEI01000578.1, read as the reverse complement.
GCGTCCCAAGCATAAGGTGTCAGGATATTCTACTACTGTACCTGAAGGATAGACATGGAGTACATCCAATGCTGTTTGTCAGTTTATTTTTACATTGGTCTGTGTTTCATGGATCATTGTGGACTCAATGGAATCAGAGGTAGTGTTTGGTAGCTGGCTAGTAGCAGGAAGGGACTTCAATAACATTATAACAGAACTTGAGCATTCAGCTTTAAGAAGTTGCTGCCAAATCTTTGACTCAGAAGAATCAGTTCATTGGCATAACAACTTTGTATCCATGCTCAGCTGTGTAAGCATCAGGCTCACCTGAACATCGAAAAGTTCACCCAAGAGGATTTTTATCCAATTAGTGGCAGCTGCCAGCATCACCAACCACTAATGGCTAATGGCTAGAGAAAAGCAGAACAATCATGATGGAAGTTAGCTCCCCAAAAGATCTCCGAAATTTGATAGAGTCCATCTGGAAGTTCCTTTGTAAGTACAAGTAGGTTAGTCTTGTATAACGAAGTCCAACCCTTGCCTGAGTGTCATTGTGAAATACTTTTTATCCAATGAGCAGCAATCCCACCATGGTCACCGCTGATGTGCTTGGGGGCGGATCAAATAAAGGGGGCTAGACCATATACTACAGTGAAAATTTGTTGGTTGCTAGTCCCTCCATTTCCAATGTACACTCAAGACCAATCTTTTTGCAGGGTTGTAGGGTGGCATTGTGTTTCTGTGTGAGCGTGACAGAGAATACTTCTGCTGATGCCTGAAGATATATTATTGTATTTTATTCTGACCAATATAGATCATGTGCATTATCTACTCCATGTAAGGGGTAGCCCCAGCATGCACAGGGGTCAATTGGTCGATCAATCTCAACCAATCACGACCCATCAACCTATAATTCCAACCCCAACTGGTGATGACCGAAGTGACCTTTTGGACATCAGGTGATGCACATGGTGGTGCGTCCATCAATTGATGCCGATATCTAGTGTCCAGCGCTTGCTCAACATTACTCCCCCTTCCCTTGCTTTGCTTAGCAACCCCACCATGTCTGCCTCATCTACTTCCTCCTCCATCTCCTTCTCGTCATTGTCATCATCTGCATCCCCCCCTGGCTTGCTTAGTGACCTCATCATGCCTGCCTCATCTACTTTCATCACGCCTGCCTCATCTACTTCCTCCGTCTCTCCTTCTCCTCACTGTCCCCTATCCTCTCAAGTGATCAATTGATCTTCACACTCGACTCATCTACTTCCTCTGTCTCTCCTTCCCCTTACTGTCTCCTATCCTCTCAAGCGATCAATTGATCTTCATGCTTGCCTCATCTGCTTTCTCCATCTCTCCTTCCCCTCATCATCCCCCCTTGTTTGTCTGTTCATCTGTCTGTCCTCCCTTCCTCCCTTACTCACTCACTCGTCACCCCGAAGACCAGGTGTCCCTTGTAAGAGTGGCACCCTTCATGTCCCTGCCTGTGAATGCCCACAGCTCACTTGCTTGCTCAGGTGATGGTGAAGCCTACCCTGAGTGTCATGTCGCTCAGTATCCTCTCAACCTCAGAAAGAAAAAAGGTCTATGCATCTTCCTATCACACAAGCAGGGAATACCCTCACCCTTCAGGTTGATCCTGAGGGTAATGTCCAATATGATGCCCTCGCACACCAAGGCCAGAGAGCCAGCAAGATCATTCAATCTCAATTCAAGGTCTGTTCCTCTCTCACACCAGAAAGGCATCACTGATGACCTGGTCAATGTTCCATGGAACCACAAAGAAGTTCAGGCCACTTCAGAATGGACCAGACAAGCTCTTGAAAGACCAGTGATCAGTAAGATAACATACATTCACTTCACTACAGTTGCTTGTTCAAGCAAGTAAGTTGCCCTGTCTCTGTCTCATTGTTGCAACAGCCTTACACAATGGGTCCCTCCCTCAGAATGCCGTGTGGCTGTCCCTCAAAGGGAGAATTTTTGCTAAGGTTGAAAAGAATGATAATGCACTGGCAATGTATTGTAGTAACTAGGAAAATGACATTTGTAACCAATGGCTGAATTGTAACCAAGCCAAATTGTAACCAATGACAAGCTAACTAATGACAAGCCGAGAAACAGACAAATGTTAATGTTGCAAGCCAGGACAAACAATATGGACAAGGATGAGACGACACAAACACACAACATTAGGTTTCATGCTCAAGGTAGTTGATATGCAAATAGTCAATACCCTCGTGCTGGACGACATGGTCGCTTGAAACAGATCCATCAACCTTGAAGCCAGGATAAAGCTTGAATAGGGCGACTGTACTGGAATGGCCATCAGTGTCTGTAGGAACAATGAGATGTGCTGCAAGCATCAATAGAAATGCCTGGGCTTTGATGAGCAGCATGCTGCGTCCAGCAATTGAGCCTGAAACCATGATCTCATAGATCTCCTATACCATTTTCAAAAATGCTTGTGGATGGAATGTTATCCCATTCAAGAAGATCTCGTGTGGCTGAGGCCAGTGAGGTAACTCGGGTGTGTCTGGAGTTGGCCTTGATCTGACACCATCCATGCAGATGCCACATTTGTGGTTTATGAATGACTTCTCTGGACCAGGATACATGATCGTCTTGCAGTGGGAGTACGTAGGGACCTTCTGGGGCTGGTGGGTAGTAGATATATAATAAATCAGCACTGAATGAATACCAGCAGTATGAAATGTACTTACCTTTTTTCCCGTTGCAGTGTTGACCTTGATGAAGTTGACAACGAAGCAGTGGTGTTGCCAGAACACTTCGGTGTTTCATTTGGCTGCAAGTACATTGTGTGAGCAGGCATTGCAACAGTGAATGAATGGCACTTACACTTGAAGTTGTCCCTCAGGACCCTCTTAATCAATCTCACCTCCATTTCACCCAGCTTTTAAAGTAGGGCAAGGGGATTCTTCCTAATGGCAATTGCATCAGCCTTCTGGATCAATCAACAGTTGTACTCCTCCATTATCTCAACCCATTTTCTTGATGTCATTTCATAAGAAACCCAGCCAAATTCCGCACACATCTCCATGAAAAGGAAAAACTCGCCATCACCTTTGATCATGAGGGATTCTGGATTGATGCCTGTGGCAGCCATGAATAAGTGTTGTGATCTCGTCTTGTGACTGGTGTGACTCCGGCTGAGTGAGGGCGAGGCCAACTCTGTAGTGGAGGGGAGGAGAGGTTGACTGGGTGTGAAAGGGATGGGCAATGTAGGTCCCAGCATGCTCTTAGCAGCCAGACTTGAAGCATCTAGTTGACACCTTGGTTGCACTGCTGCTACTGCTATGGAGCATGGGGCCTCGACTTTCCTTGATTTCAGAAAGTAGGGGTCTTTTGAACCCGAGTGCTTAAAGTATTGTTCAAGCATTGTGGTGTGTTCAGGCCTGATTGATGCGTCCATGCCCAAATCTTGCAACATCTCTTCTGCCTTTTGCTTGGTATGAGTCGGAGTTACATTGACAGGGCACTTGGATTTTGATTCAAGGTAGCAGATGGCATGGATGGTGCAAAGGAGGACTGTAATGTGCTCTGTGACTGAGCAGAGACCTGTGGGAGTTCAAGGAGCTTAGGGTCGATGTTTAGCTCATGGAAAATGAAGTCATGACTGGAGAGGATTGCACACTCAGTGATAGTGTTGTTACTGGTAGTATTGCTGTAAGAATTGACTTGAAAAAAAGCAACATCAATCCGGAAGTCATTGGCTTCTTTCTTTACCAGGCTGCCAAATGTTGAGATGTGTTCTGAAGGTACTAAACTGAAGGTCTTGCCGGAGTTGGCAACTTGAAGCTCAAGAAGAGCAGGGAGGGTGCACTGCACATTAGCTGCATGGACCTGATTGTAGAGCTTCACAATGGCATTGGTCAGGTTGGTGTGATGTGAGCCGGCCATTAAAGTGATGAAAGGAGTCTTCTCAGGGGAGTTGGATGCGATCCAAATATTCCTGTGATGAACAAAATCATGACTGAGAGCTGTGAGCATAACAATACCACTTGGCTGAGCTCTCTGGAGGGTGTTCCATGCCTTATGGCATCCTGTGATGTGGCTTCCATCAGATAGAATGTCCTGTTGGTGACATTGCAAACACCCTTTGTGGACATGTTTGAGTTGCTCCTGATAGACCTAACAGATTTCAACAGCTGCTGCCAGCACTGTGAATATAGTTGTTTAACATACCTTTTCAGATGCAACAGACCATATGGTTCCTTTTTCTGCCCACTTATTGTATGTGCCAACTAGCCACTGCTCTTGTTCTTCTTGGTCCCAGTATTCAGCCCCTCTCTCTCCCTCGTTGGCATGCCATTTGAGTATGGCATTCATGATGTCCAACATAACAGCAGTGCGGTGAGGATTCCAGTTTCCATTTAGGATAGTTGCTATGTACCTGGTTACAGTATCAAAGGCTTAATTTTAAAGTAAGATAATTATAATGACATACCATGCAATGAAGTGCCATACATCTTGGATGGAATCACTGTTGGGAAAGATGGCAGTAATTGCACTCCTTACCAAACAGCAGTTGTCACTGACAAACATTTCTGGCAGTGGTTGACCAAGAAGCTGAGTACAATGCTGTATTCCTGTAAGAAGTTCCCTGATCTCAGTGTTAGCCTTCGACTGACAGAAGCGCTGTTGGATAATATGTAAGTATAATCAGTTCAAATAAATCATGTAATATCATGCACTCACACAAGCGATAATCTTGTTTTTCTCATTGAGGACACTCAAAATTCACCCTTTCAGGTACTTTGACCGCTGGCCATCCTTGTCAGTAACGGTTGCCTTGTTAGATATCTTGAAGGTGCTGTCAAGTGAGCCACAAATTGCTAGAACCAGTGTGAGTTAATTATAGCATTGCATAAATGAGCTTACCTGTCAGTGCTTGCATGTAGGAACTTGACTCATGCTCCCGTGCATGTGTAATGAACTCAAGGTAAATTTCTGTGATCATATTCACTGATATGCACTGAGCATCATAGTGCAGTGGATCAGCAAAGGTCGAAAAGGTTTGAAGACCTTTCAGGCTGGTGCTGAAGTAAAAGGCCACCATTCTGGGCCCTGTCAACATTTCATCAAGTCTACTGAGATACTTGAATGTGTACCAGTGGTGTTCCAGCAAGTGGAGCTCTAGAGGAGAATCAGGTTAGTACAACCCTATTTGAGAATAAACTTACATTGGATCTGCTTTGCCAGTCCACCAGATGTAGAGGACAGCCAAAACTCAATGATAAGGTTGAAGAGATCCTGCATCAGCCCACAACAGTGGAGAAATATGGGAATGCCTCCTAGATAACATGAGGCTTGGAGTCAGTATGACATGGTGAGTACATACATGACTCACATGGAATATTCCAGTGTTCCCATGACTTCCAATAGGCATTGCTAGTTGTTGCACAACAATAGCTCGACAACTGACCACCCTTCACTTGTGACTCACTTGAAGGTGTGTCCGAGCTGGTCGTTTGTACCCCTACCTGCTTGGCCAACATCTGCAATGAATCGCTTGAATCTGTGCTACCAGATTTTTTCAACCTGCAAGTGTTGCATCACAACTGCAAGCCCAGTACAACCTCATCCTGAACAACACCATGCAACTCACGAGCTCCAGTATCAGTCCACCCTTCCCAATTAATGTCAGTGGATTGACACTGGGGACAATAGGCAAGTTCCGGGTAATAGAATGGGTGAATGATATTGACCGGCTTCAAGTACTGCATTTCTAGATCAACGTCAAATGCTGCTATTCGCTTGTGGAGATGTAGATACGAAGAGGGGATGAATTGCGGGCCAAGCAGGGGCACATCCATGCTCAGCTTGGCTGGAGCATTCCCCTTCTTTCATGGCCATGTCTTCTCCCAGACAAAGCTGACGTATTCAACAACTTGTGACTCCCACTCAAGCTGGCACCTGTTACACTTGGTCCGGGTAGGATCAAGCGTAGACCTAGGGAGGTGAGGGGACGAGGCAACTAAGTGACAATGGGCAGGGGACTGGGCTTATAGGCCAGTATCCGCACTCTGTGTGAGGATTCGTAGATAGAAGTCTGGACACGGTGGACTGATGACAAGGTAACCAGATGACAGTCTGGGTCAAGGGTTCCTAGGTAAGTCCGGGCGTGGCGGACTATTGACAAGGTAATTGGACAACGGTCCGGGTCAAGGGTTCCAAGGTAAGTCCGGGTGCAGCGGACTATTGACAAGGTAACCAGACAACGGTCCGGTTCGAGGATTCAGGGGCTCAAGGTAAGTCCAGGCGCAGCGGACTGTTGACAAGGTATCCAGGCAACGGTCCAGATCGAGGGTTCGAGGGAGCGTCCACTCAAAGGTAGGACAAGGACCTTAGAAGCGCAGGGATTCCGAATAGCGAAGTGTATTGGCTAAGATCTAGGTAGGTCAAAGCTAAAGACATCGGATGTGCTACTGTGGGTTTATATACAACTGGAAGGAACCTAAAAGGGGAAAGTGGAGCAAGGGCAAAGGGTAGTTATACAGGATGACTGAGGAACGACATCATGAGGGCGTCGGGGTGAAGGGTTATCCGGAGTCATGCATAGATGGGAAAAGTACCGAATGGGGTTCCAACAGCTTGGTAAGAGGGTCCGGTGAAATAGAAGTGTGATCCAAGTGATCACCGTGACAAGGTGAAGGGTGAAAGGCGAAAGGGACATGTGATGAGTGAAAGGGAAGAACATGCGAGTGAAAGAGAAAAGAGTTGTAACATTACCCCCCCGGTATCCGCAAGCTACTTAGCGAGTCGTCATTCATCTTCAATAGTAATCTGATCCTCAGACTGGGGATCCAGTGATGTTAGTGTATCCGACGTCATCAATGTTGTTGTCGCTGTGATCAGAGGGGGAGTGGGTATGACGGTAGGGGCGGTATGATCGTGTGGCGGACTGGTGCCAACCTCTTCTTCCTCGTCCTCTAGGTGCAGTGGCGAGGGGGGAACACATGGTATGTGGTGGGGGAACAGGAATAGGCTGGACTGGTGGAGCAGGCTCTGGTCCATATGGATTCTAACCACTCGATGATGCGTTCTTCGTCAGTCCGAAGAGGGGAGGAGGACGTGGATGGGGTAGAGGGATAGGAGGTGCGAGGGGGAGAGTTGGTGGACTCTCTCATGTATCGTTCCACATCAGTTAGGAAGTCCGCCATGTCAAGTTGGTAGAGGGCGACGACAAGCGCCCCTTCTAAATCGGAGTGGATTTGGTGGAGGAGAACTCCCCACAGGGCGTTGTGGGCGTTGGTTGTGGCGGCGAGGGCGAGGTTTTCAATGCGACAGGTCTGCATATATGCTTTGTAGAGGGAGTAGAGGGGGGAACCCATGTTGAGGATTAGCGACCGAGGTGGGAACGTTCTCTTCAACCATTGGGGAAGTGCTCCGACTGGGCGGTGGAGAGGGGGAGCTATCAGAGTCCCTCTCATGTAAGGGGGTACGTGAATCCAGTTGAGTGGACTCGTGATTGGGCGGGTTCCATAGGACATCGGATGGGGAGTGAGGGGGGCTCGGGAGTGGGGGAGAAACTTCGTAAACGTTGGCTACAGAAAGAATAGAAGAAGGAGGAATGGAAGATTCGGAATCGAGAGACGAAGAGTCAGAAGAAACTGAATGAAATGTAGCAGTAACGGTAGAGTAATTGGTCATAGTGTGAAGGCGGATAGGGATGTGTAGAAGGCGGATGGGTGGGCCTTCTTATAGTTGGCAAGGGCGGACTTGGCATTTTTGAGATCCTGTTCCAGGATCCAGGAGTCTTCCTCTGTGAAGTACCCTTTCCATCAGATCAGGTACTGGCAGCGTGATGGAGTGCCCTTGTGACGAAGAATTTTTTCAATTTCGTATTCTTCCTCTCCGCCTACAAGGTCCGGTGGTGGAGCAGGGAAATTGGGTCTGTGGAC
>QFEI01000575.1:49058-63038 GCA_003316145.1 Neoboletus magnificus | reverse complement strand
TTGCTTGACTGTAAGCCAGACACGCGTCAGCGAAGAATACGAATCGGTAGGATGTACTGCCTTACGGAATCTCTTGACTTTTCCGCAATCTGCCCACTTTTGTACACGACGGTGGACGCTCGACAAGACACTATACGCATCCGATAAACTGAGACGCGACACTAGGCAGGAGAATGCACTCACGCCTCTGCATCGTCGAACGTAGCGGCCACGTCTGTGCCGGCCAACAGCGAAGACTGTTCATTGATGAAGTTTATCAGCGTTGTGCACCGCTTAACCAGCTGTGCAGACTTTTGCTGTTCCAGATAACAGGGATAGGAGGGATGGAGAAGGATGGCGATAGTCTTAGCAAAAGAGGATAACGTCCCAGAGATCATTTCACCTTGTGCAACGAAACTTCCATACAAGCTGCGCTGATCATCTGTAATACCATCACGCCACCCGCAGCGAAGGGGACGCCAGATAACGTCGCCGCTAGCTGAGCAGCACCCAATGTTGGCCCGACAACGCCAGTCGCCATAGGGTAGGTCTGCAAAAATGATAACCTGGAAGGATCGAGTTCACAAGCGGTCCAAGGGAACGAACAGACCCACAGCAAATGTCACCCGAGTACACTGTCTAATATACCTATGCCCAAGTGACGACACGTGGATGAAGGTCCGCAGAGAGTAAAACGGATGCTGTGTCATGCCATGGAGGCGTGGAGGCGGACCCACATCTTTCTACATCCTCTTACGTGTGCGCAAGCTGTGCTGGCGCCTATCGACTCCTTCTCAGACATACATAACACGTCCACGAGCATCGTGAGGCAGGTGTAAAAAATGTATGAGCGCGTGCACCTGAATTGGTAGTGGAAGTCACCATGGCGGCGGAAACACTGAGAGACGGAGCGAGATGAACGTGTGTACGCGGAAGAGGAGGATGTCGAGGTCGTCTACTTATGTTCCCGAAGCAGATGACGCAGGGATATCGCTGACGTGCTTGACACAATGAAATCCAGGAGGGTGACTATGAAGTGCCCGAATGAGACTCGATGTCAACGAGCTTGAACGAATTCCGACTCGCTCAGGATGTGGATGGCGTATGGCAGTGAGCCCACAGCCCAGGGACGGTCGGGCAATGCAGTACTATTAGTGTTCGTCGCCGACGCGCTTGTGGCACTGCGATCAAGTCGTGGGTGGCCTCATCCAGTGTACTACGGACCACCACGATGGGTCGCAAACGACAACGTTCGCGGGCTGCCCCAACTGACGACGATGAGCAACCCATCCCTACCATCGACGAATCCGAATCTGCTCAAGACAATGGATGCTCGATATCGCAAGCGGGCGAAGAGGAGGACTCCGAGAAGCGGAAGAAGGAGCTCGGTGTCTGGGACGTGTTCAAGGAAGAACACCACGAAGGTCTGTTTCGACTTTTTAACGCTATCCTCGGCGCATACACTCACACCAGCTTCTCTTGTTAGTTCTCGAACAGCTACCGTTGTCGTTGCATCGCCAGTTCAAGTTGATGCGCGAACTGGACTCCCAGAGCGAGGGTATGCGTCCAAGTCGTCTCTCCAGTCTCTCATACCGGTGTCTCTGACATGTTGGACTCGGGCAGTATTTCAGACAGACCTCTTGGCATCAGTTCGGGGATACATTTGCCTGCGAGAGAGCCTAGCGGCACGAAATGCCCAAGACAACTCCTGGAATGCAGAGGGTGCCCAATCCAACGCGACGTCGGAGGCGAACAATATGAATGTTGATCAGGGAGGCGACACGTCTCCAACCGCAATGCAGGTCGACTCTACTGAATCTTCACGCGGTAAAGCGACCGTCAATGATAACCTTCGAGCAGGAAGCACGAACGCTACACCTCCTGCAACATACCAGCCAAAGCCCGGAGAGGCGACACGTACGCTCCTCCAGCACATTGCCCAGACTGCCGAAGAGGCTATCCGGACTGCAGAAGAGAAAGTGAGCATTGCACAGACCGCATATGAAAGTGTGAGAATCGTTCTCTTTCGCGTCTCCGTGTATCACTCATCCGTGCATGGGATAGGTAGACCGCCATATCCGCCTTCTCGACCAAGCTATTAAAGAACAAGAGGCTGCCATATCTCTTGGCGTTCGTCCTGGGACCCACCTAGCACCCATCCTTCTCCCGGATCTCGTCGTCCCCCGATGGGCGCGTCCCCCACGTGTCGAGCATAGCCCCGTCCCTTCCCTTTCTCCCGAGCCAGAGCTGTACGTCGAAGAGCCCCCAATCCCCGAGCTTCCTCCACCAAAGGCACCAAAGAAGGGCAAGAAGGCTGCTGCTCCCAAGCCCACCAAACCTGAGAAAGAGGAGGTTCATCCGCCCGCTGTCGCTGGCGGCGAAGAGCCTCCCACGGCTCCTCGCGTGCGTCGCACGAGTGTCCGCCTCACTCTTCCTGCGCAACCTCAGCCCCCAGGGCCGAGCGTTCCAGCCGACCCGAATGAACCTCGGTATTGCTATTGCAATCAGGTATCGTTTGGAACGGTGGGTATTGTCGTTTAATATCTCGCGCACCTCTTGTTCTTTGACTATTGCTTATTGGGGATGCTGTTTACGATGACCTTTGTAGATGATCGGATGTGACAACGAGGGTTGCAAGTTGGAATGGGTAAGTCGTTTTCGCTACTGCCCCGAGTGATACGCTGATAGGAACATTCAGTTTCACCTTGGATGTACCGGTCTTTTGGAGGTGCCGAGCAAGAAGACGAAATGGTACTGCCGGGAATGCAAGCCCAAGATGCCGCAAAAAGGGAGATCCAAAGCATGAAATCCAACGACGCAAGCATGCAACATTACAGCTGGAGAGCGTGGCGGCACCAGTACATGTGGTATAATACAACAAATAACTTATCCTAGCCTGGGTCAATCCATCAACTAGTCCGCGGTGACGCTCAAATTGAGCTTGTTGGCGAGTGTCTCCATATATACCTCTGTAGATGGATATCAGCTAAAGTGACCAGTCTAGCAGGGAAAGCTCACCCGTCTCATGCCGAAGTTTCCAATACTCGGTAAGGAGTTCGTTGAGCTCGGCCTCGCTTTTCTTGAGGTGTTCCGCTATCTGAGCAGTGGGTTAGATGGATACCATGGACAGACGCGGGAACGGAAAACTACCTTTGCTTCGATGTCATCAGCTTCTTTGCGGAGATCCTCCACTAGTTTGTCGTTATCGCGCCGTTCGATGTCCATTTGCTCGTATTCACGTTGAAGGCGTTCGATGGTCTGTTGGCTTGCGTGACGCTTCTCTTCTGCATGTCTCTGAGCCCGTTCGAGCTTTTCTTGGGCATTTGCGAGCTGCCTGTGTACCCGCTGGGATGATCCGTGAGCGACGGGAATCTAGACGGGGAGGTGACGACATGCCTCCTTTTTCATTTGGAGCTCGATCCGTTCTATCTTTTTATAGTCTAGGCTATCTTTGACGTCGGCGAGTTCCTTTTGAGAGCTTTCTAGGAATTGTGCTTCTTTCTCGATGGTCTGGAGCTGTTCTATGCAGCTCCGTACGTCCTGGGGGGCGAATGTGGGCATGAAGAGCAGATGGGCAAGAACTGGGAGGTGGGGTACCTTTTCGATGTTTGTCAACACGGTGATCTTTGCCTGGAGATCTCTTGCCTTTGCTTCGTGCATGGCAAGGGATTTCTTATCATCGATAGCGGTGGCACCCATTGTGGAGATGTTGCGCTTGATCCTCTCGGGGCTTTGGACGATCCTACTCCTGGTGCGCTGTATGCTGTCGAGGAGGAGGGATGTATCAGAGTTTATGTTTTCCTTTTTCAAGATGACGTTGGCTTTTTCGACCTTGAGGGCTTCGATGTCCTTTACGACGGCCTGGGTTGTCTCTTTGGTGGCCATGAGATGGGCGGTGATAGCGGCGTTTTCTGCGCGAAGTTGCTCGCATTTTGGCTCGTCCTTTGCGCGTTGGGCCCTGGGAGGTTGCTCCAGCAGAGTCAGGGATGGGTCGAGGAGGGTGCTTACTTGAGAGCGTTGAGTTTGTGTTGGAGGGCCACGAGTTCCTGGGCGACCTGCTCCCTTTCTCCGATGATGGTCGTGGACTGGTCCCGGAGGTTGGCGACAAAGGGGGTGCATTGTTCAGCAAACTTGACAAAGTTGATGAAGGCGGAGAGGATGAAGCGGGTGCGTTCTGAGTCGGGGAGGTAGAGATCCCTTGCACTAAAGTCCATGATGCGGGCGGCGTTTGCAAAGCGGGCGATGTGGTAGAGGAGGAGGTTGTGTGCGATGCTGGCGACGTAGAGATCCTGGAGGGGGTGAGGGCAGGAGGGCAGGGGGCAGGAGACATACAGTGTGTGGGTCGTCGAGCGCGACGAGCGCGTTCTGGACGGGTTCGTGGAGGACGTCCGGGGCGATGGAGGTGACCTGCTCGAGACAGGCGGTGTACACGCCAGTGACGAAGTCGGCAGAGGGCCGTGCGAGCTGCTCGTTGCTGACGGAGAGACCCCACTCGGACAGGGCGGCGATGATCTCTGGGATGGGCATGTTCGGGAACCAGTACTGGCCGGACATGGTCGTCGTCCAGGTAGTCGCGGTCACGTGGTCGTTAATTGGCGTAACGCGTGCAGTGATTATCCGTTTCATCGACTTGTCCTCCTCCTCCTCCTCCCATGTCCGACACAGTCCCTTCTCCAAACCCCCCCAAAAAGGTTCCCTTTCGCCCCCCTCCTCCGCCTGTCTTTCACTGACTTTTTCCGAGGCGGCCTCCAAGTTCAAGCCTGCCCTTCCCGGTCCCAGCGGAGCCGCAGCGAGTGCGTGGCTCACCCTCATCCCATCTCCATCCTCATGCCTTTCGTTCCAGCACGCAAGATGAATCCATCCACAACACTCCCCGTGTTCTCCACTCCCGGTTTCAACAAGAGACCCGCCCTACCCATGTCTGCGCCCGCACACTCTCGTGACGTCCTCGAAATCCCCGACTCTCCCTCTGCTCCATTCCCCGCAAAGCGCATCTCTTCCGACGCCTCCGACCCCGTCCAACCCGCACCCTCAAAGCGCTTCAAACCCTCCCTCCCCCTCGACATCGAACGCATCCCCCACAAGTCTTCAAAGGGAAAGGCTTCAAGTTCAGCTCGTCACTGCTCCCCGGACCGTGGAGAGACCTCCGGCGAGGTGGATTCTCTCAACTTGGGCTCTGGCCGTACTAAACTCCCAGCTGACCCTTTCAAGTTTTCTCGTAAGCTCCCTCCGTCCTTTCTCTCTCCTTGTGCACTCCCGGCCCGCAAGTCCTCTCCTCAAAACACATCCGGCGACTCCTCCGACCTCAACTCGGTATATCATATTTCCATCATCTCTTCACCATCTCTTACATCTACCAGAAATCCCTAGATGACCTCAGGTCTCTACTCTCCTCCAATCAGAACCTTCGCACCATGCTCGGCGACATGATGTCTGCCCATATCCGGAGGGTTCAAGAACACGATATCATAGCGCTCTCCCGCTTTTTGTCAGTGTTCTCCCTCGCGTCATCTTTCTTGCTACCTCACTTCTTTCTAGGTCTCAGACAGACGACCGCATTCGTGCTGTTAAGCAACGGATCGCATCCCTGGACACTGTCGAGGAAATCGAGCATCCTCTTCGATCGCTTCCCGCCCTCATGTTGCCTTCAGCAAGCGCCTCCTCCAACCCAGGTAGCAAACAACTCGGTACCAGACCTACTCCGCCCTCCTCTATGAATATTTCGGATACCTCAAATACAACACTGGACATGACCACCGCAACCAACGTTACTCCCAACATGGCCCACGACACTCCCATCACATTTGATTCACCGGATCTTGTCGAACTTGATTCACAGGATGTTTCCGGAGAAACACTCTTTGTTGGTGATAGCGACGATACATATTACGACAAGTTTGACCCGATCCCAGATGACTTGGTCTTTTTCGACACAGAAAAGCCCGAAGTATCCCCACCTTCAGTCCCCACATCTACGTCCGTATCAGCTTCTTCATCGATTTCTGTTCCAGTTATGCCCCCCACACCTGGTGGGCGGATAGACCATACCTCCTCGCCATACTACAAAGAAGTCATTTCGATTCTCAAGAATACCTTCAAGTTGTCAACTTTCCGCACCAACCAGCTAGAATGTATCGTTGCTACATTGGATGGAAAAGATGTCTTTTATCTCGCCCCTACCGGAGGCGGTAAATCTCTTTGTTTCCAACTCCCCGCTCTTTGCGTCACAGGCAAAACCCAAGGAACGACCTTTGTTATATCCCCACTCATCTCTCTCATCACGGACCAAGTCGCTGCCCTGCGCAAGAAAGGCGTTCCTGCTTTCCCCCTCACGAGCGCTGCAGAGGAAAACGAAGTCCGGCAGGCGATGCGCATGATGAGAAGTAACGTCGAAGAAAAACCAAAGCTAGTATACACCACCCCAGAGAGACTACAGAAGAGCGATTCTCTTAAGGACGTCGTAGATCAACTGTATGAGGAGAAGCAGCTGGCAAGGTTCGTGATCGACGAGGCACACGTCATTGGGAGCTGGGGAAGGGATTTCCGTGCTTCTGTAGGTCTAAATCTACCATCGCTCTGCTGACCATCCAGTACGCGCGTTTCTGATTTGAGCACCAAGTATGCAGAGTTGAACATTCTTCGCAAGAATTGGCCCGACATACCCATCATGGCCCTCACCGGCAGTGCAAACAAGGATGCAATAGAAGATATCAAGCACAACCTTGCGATGAGAAACCCTGTCTGCCTCGCCCAGTCTTTCAATCGCCCCAACCTACACTATTCGGTCCGCAAGAAGCCGTCCCTCAAGAAAGACCTCGTGCAAAACATGGCCGGATTCATCAAGACACATCACCCAGACGACACTGGCATCATCTATGCGTTGTCGAGAGCCGATTCCGAGGAAATGGCTCAGAAACTCAGGGAAGAATGGGGAATAGAGGCGAGACATTATCACGCAGGTGTCGATAACGAAGCGCGAAAGATCAACCAGGACGACTGGACGGCGGGAAGATGCAAGGTTATAGTCGCCACGGCACGTATCAGGTATTACAGCATGAGTCATTGCAGCTCATCGCCCAGCAGATTGCTTTCGGGATGGGAATTGATAAACCAGATGGCATGTGTTTCCACAATCCTCCTTGCGACAAGACCCTGACCTCAATACCTAGTCCGGTTCGTTATTCACGCAACGTTGTCAAAGGATATGGATGGGTACACACCACTCCCCTCTGACTAGCCAGTAAGAACTGACGAGTACCTCAGATATTATCAAGAAACGGGACGAGCTGGCCGGGACGGTCGGTCCTCTGACTGCGTTCTTTGTAAGCGTTTATTTCCTCTAGACCCTTGTGACTGACGACCCAATATGTGCTTTCAGACTACACGTACAGTGACGCTGTCAAAATCGAAAAAATGCTTCGGAATCCCAATAGCAACGATCCCACACGCGATAAACCTAGTGATGCCGAGATCGAGCGCCAAGTCGCGAAACTTCAAGGTGTCGTTGCTTATTGCTGTAATGAATCCGACTGTCGGCGTGTGCTCCTTCTCCGTCACTTTGACGAGGAGTTTAAGCCGGAGGATTGTCACAACCAATGCGACAACTGTCACCGGCCTGGCACGCTGATCAAGCATGATTTCACCACAGAGGCCCAACAAATCATCCAACTCTTGCAAGAGATGATGACCGTGAATAGCCGTGGCGTGACACAGGGCCAACTCAAAGATACATGGAAGGGCAAGAACAACAAAACCGTCCAACCGTACAAGGGGCTCTCTTTGTACGCCTCCGGTAAAGCATTGGGTCATCCCACCGTTGAGCGCATATTCAACCATCTCGCCTCCGAGGGCGTCATCTCAATGTACAGAGTGGCGAGCAGCAGTGGGTATTCTAATACATATATCCAGGTAACTGTCCTTTTTTTCGTACCTCGCCCGTAGACGCTGACATGATCATTAGCTCGGTAGTGCTGCTCAAGATTATTTGGATGGAGATAAACGGTTGGTGTTATCCTGGAAAGAAAAAGAAGAAGACACCAAAGCGTCCGCGAAGAAGGCAAACGCGAAGCCCGCGCCACGCAAGAAGGGCAAAGAACCGGATCCTCAACCAATCTTTAATTACCTTAATCTGTACGAAGACATCGAAGATGCAGACAATCCATCCGAAGCTGAAGTGTTAAAAGATGTGGTTGATGATGCCGATATGTCCGAGCCGACGACGTCGGGGGCCCCACAGGTTGGTACGTCTTGGTCAGCTGGTACGACGGACCATTCGACGGCTTTGCAAACCAAACCGGTCGCGGCCGCTGAAGACGAATACGCTACGAGGCTGGAACGGTTGAAGGAGACGAGACTTTCGGTAAGTGCTTTTATTTGGCGTATTTGGTCGATGCGTAGACTGTGCTCGCAATATAGATCTCGGAGAGGTTCGGAAGAAAACAGCTGGATTCCATTCTATGGGATGAGACCCTTCAGACGTTGGCGTATACCGACACGAGAGGTACGCTATCCCGAACTTGTCCGTTTGCAGCGACATGCTGGAATCAGCTGACGAATGGATACGTATCACAGATGAACCAGCCTTTAGAGCTATCCTTATGGACTGCGAAGGTCCAGACATGGTCGAAGACAAGTGGAACTCATATGGACGAGAGTTCCTCACCGCGTTACAGGACCCGTGAGTGCTTGGCACAGGTTCGATGACGTGCATCCACTGACAGGTGGGGGACATACATAGACCTCACAGGCGCAAGTCGTTTGATAGGGCCAAGATGCGGCGCGACTTTGGGTTCAATGGATGAACACATTTTTACTCCATCATCATCAACTACTAATGCGCTAAAGCGTATCACATTCGTTCATACATTCCCTCCTTTCCTTTCTTTTTCTTTTTTCTTTTTTCTGGCACATACCATGTAGCGTTGTATGCATCACGGCACCGGCCCTGGATCATCGCAGGGCACACTGTACCATAACACGAATACCACAATGAAACATGAATTCATGACGAGAAAAACAAATTGCACGGCCGACAGGACGACCTCTACAAGGTAAACTGAACGTTAATTTAATATCCGCCTCCTTCGACGTGCGCAGCCCTCTGCGATGCCATCTGCCGACGTTGCGCGTCCTCCAGCTTGGGACAATTCGAAATGCCGTGTCCAAGACCTAAGAAGAAGAAAGAAGAGGATGAATGTCACACGCGTTCGAGAGTATGAGCATGACGTTACCTCCACAGACCGGGCATCCCTTGAGGGACCCGCCTTGCACCGCACGTGGATCCTGGATGGTCTGCAAGAACGGAGGGACCCTACACACACCACATCACGCGTTCAGTCCAGGCCAGACACGTGTTTTTTTTTAAAATAAAAAAAGCCAACGCACTTTTGGCCCGCTTCCATCAACAGATATTTGAGATCCAACAACGTCTGTTCAGGCGTACTCATGTTCACAAACGTCGTCGCGATGCCCGTTTTGCCGCTCCTTCCCGTGCGACCGATCTGGTGCACATAGTCTTCGATCTCTTTCGGCATGGAAAAGATGATGACGTGTTGGATGTCGTTGAAGTCGAGTCCCTTGGAGGCGACGCCGGACGCGACCATGACGTCTTTGGCGCTGAATTTGAAGGACTTGATCGCATATTGGCGTTCTTCTTGGGCTATGAGAGACAGTGCGTTATTGAGAAAGGACCTGGGATGGAGGTATCATGATAACGTACATTTCGAGCCGTGGATGGCTACCGCTTCGACCCCTTTCAAGAGAAGGTATTCCTGTATATCTATATCAAGAGAGGACAAGTCTCCCACCATCAGGGGCCTGGCAGTGGATGGGAGAAACGGTGCACGAACCATCGACTTCGTTCTTGTTCTCGCTGAAAATGATCACGGGCGGCGCTGTCTTTTGTAGACACTCGAGAAGGTACACCATTTTCGCCTCTTGCTTCACGTATTCGACGATTTGCAGCACATCCAAGTTGGCAGCGCCTGCACGGCCAACGTTCACGAGAATGGGTCTGACGAGTGATTGTTGTGCAAAGTCTTGAATCTTTCGCGGCATCGTGGCAGAGAAGAGGAGTGTCTGACGTTGACGCTACACATGCAGGTCAGAAACACGACCTCGGGCTTCGGAAAGCGTGAGTGAGAGACACACCTTGAAGAAACTCATGATATTTCTGACGTCGTCCTCGAATCCCAAATCGATCATGCGGTCCGCCTCGTCCATACATAGAAACTTGCAATTCGCAAACCCGAATTTCTTCTTCTCCAACATGTCGATGAGTCTCCCAGGCGTGGCAACGACGATATGAAGCCCCTTGTTCAATACGTGGCTCTGCTCGCCCATGGATATGCCACCTATACACAACAGCGTGTTCAAAGGGGGGTATTTGTGGTCTTTAGAGATGGCAGCAGTCCACGAAAGGACGTTTTCATACGTTTGCGTAGCGAGCTCGCGCGAGGGACAGAGGACGACACCAACGGGTCCTTCACCACGGACAAAGGGAAGACGGACTTCTTCTTCGAGAGCGAGCATGATGAGGGGAAGACAGAAAGCAAGGGTCTTTCCAGAACCTGTGAATGCAATCCCGATCATGTCTCGACCAGCGAAGCTGTGCAGCGTAAGTGCGTTGGGTTGTAAGACGAGAAGAAAAGAGGCAACTTACGCAATGGGTATGCCTTGAAGCTGGATGGGGGTCGGAGTGATGATTTTCTTGGACTTGAGGAACTGAAGCATGGAATCTGGTATTTTCATATCCTGAAACATTATGAGAGTTCTTATGTGTAGAATGTTGGTATTCTGCTCACCTCAAAGTGCTCGATTGGAGGCGGTATGTCCTCGCCATCGACGATGATGTGGTACTTTTCGCGCAGACGTCGGTGCTGCTCCTCAGTACGTTCGCGGATATACTTTGGAGGTTTCCATCTGGGCCAGGGGTCAGGTTAAAGTACGGTGGGCAAGACGGGAAACCTACGAAGTCTTTAGCGACTCTGAATACTGTATACCCTTTGCGAGCTCTAAATCTGAGGCGAGCTTTCTCCGACTAGCTATTGCAGCAAGGATCTCAGCGTCGGCCTCCTCAGCCTTTTCTACGTCGGTCTTTTTTGCATCTAGAGGCGGAGGACGTGAGACGAGACGAACGAGTGAGTGCAAAGACACCTACCCTCCGCCGCCCTGCGGGAATGGACCTCTTGCGCCTCCACGAGGAGCGTTCTCTCTTTCCTTGCTCTTTCCCTACGTCTCTCCTCTTCGCGCTCCGCGTCCTCCTTCTCGAGCAACTCCTCCAGTTGCTTCTTTGCCTTTTCCCGCGCGTCTGAGGTGGACGAGAGCGCGGTGAGTTTTGCAAGTTTGGCTTCGCGTCGTTGAGCGACGGGGACGTACGGTTCGTATGCGTCGTCCTCGTCGTCGAGTTTGTAGGCTGGCGGCGAAGGCGAACGTTGGATACGACGTCGTTTCTGTGTCGAATCGGACATGTCGGTGGAAGAGGTGAGACCGAGTCGCCACTGGCAATGCTACCGGCGTGCGGGATTATTTATGACGGGCCGAACGTCAAGATCGTCTTCGTTGACAACGACGACCGAGGCTTTCGAGCGCAACTAGCGTGATGGCAGAGCGGTTCGACCCGACGACGCACCCTCACAGACGATGTAAGTGCAGCTCCGCTCGTCCCACATCACCTTCCTCACCAGCACGCTCCGTAGACAACCCTCTCACCAACACACACATCCTCGTCTCTCCACACCGCACCAAGCGTCCCTGGCAAGGCCAGACAGAAGCCCCCGCACCGTCCAATCTCCCGCAGTATGATAAGAACTGTTATCTCTGCCCCGGGAACGCCCGCGCGAATGGGTCGATCAACGAGGACTACAAGGCGACCATGGTGTTCGAGAACGATTATGCTGCCGTACTCCCACCACCAGGACCTGCTGCCCCTACTGCCCCCCATCCCTTGCTAACCGCCGAGCCGGTTGAGGGTGGTTGTGATGTCGTCTGTTTCCATCCCAGGCATGACCTGAGTCTGCCCACCCTTAGCCTGGACGACATCGTGACCATCATCCGAGAGTGGACGCGTATATACCATCATCGGGGCACTCGGGACGGGATTGAATATGTCCAGATTTTCGAGGCAGGTCGCTCTCTTATTCTCAACAAGTGCATGGGTTGATGACAGGAAGATCAGAACAAGGGTGCGATGATGGGTTGTTCCAATCCACATCCCCACAGTCAAGTCTGGTCCACCTCCATTCTTCCCACTATCGCAGCCAAGGAGCTGAACAATCTGCGTGATTACGCCCTGTCCGCTGCAGCGACGACCAATGGACCGAAGGGGCACCTAGACAAACCGTGTCTATTGTGCGAATATGTCACCTATGAGCGTACCGCGAAGGAGCGCATCGTGGTCGAGAACGAATACTTTGTTGCTCTAGTTCCGTGGTGGGCTTACTGGCCGTTTGAAGTATTGGGTAAAAGCCGTTTCCGCTTGGGGTTTGTTTCGGGGGCTCATAGCGCTGTACTAGTGTTACCGTACAAGAGGCATATACCCTCCTTGTCCCATTTCACGCCAGAGGAGACCCGCGCATTGGCAGATATCATCTCTCACGTTACGATCCGCTACGACAATCTCTTCTCCTGCTCCTTTGCCTACGCCATGGGCATCCACCAGCGACCCCTCCCGCCCAAGCGTATCGACGGAAGGCTCGAGGAGGACGAAGATGATATCGCACATTTCCACATCCATTTCGAGCCCCCGTTGTTGAGGAGCGCGACGGTGCGCAAGTTTTTAGCTGGGTATGTCGCGTCAGCGTTTCCTCCAGACCGGGGCTGATGGTGCCCGGACAGATACGAGGTCATGGCGGAGCCTCAGCGTGATCTCACGGCGGAACAGGCTGCCCAGCGGCTGAGGGCATGCTCGCCTGTACATTATTCGCAAGGAAAGAGTTTGGAGTAGTGTGTACAAGTAACTTTATTAGGCCAAGGAAGCCGTCTTGAATTTGAGACAAACACTGGACAACAGACTGGTCTTTTGCGACTCCAAGAAAAGTGATCCAGCGACGACGGGATCCATGGCCGAGTCGGAGTCCGTCATTGATGGGCGTGTGTCCGTCGAACAGTGCAAGCATGCCATAGACGCGCTCCATGTATACGCCACCAAGCTCGAGCAGAAACGCGCCGAGACCGAGCTTTTACCGGGCAAGGAGCAACACATATGGCTCCAGATCACCGTCAAGACCATGCATCCAGAACACAAACTCAAACCGTTTCGAATGTACGTCGTGTGTCGCCAGACCTGATGGCCGCTCATGGTTGGCTCAGTCCTATAAAATATCCACTGGTCGATCCTCGGACGTCGGGCGTGTGTCTGATCACCAAAGACCCTCAACGACAGTACAAGGACCTTCTCGAACAACATCACGTCAAGTTTATATCCAGAGTCGTTGGGGTGGAGAAACTCAAGGGAAAATTCAAGGCGTTCGAGGCACGACGACTCCTGCTCAAGGAGAACGCCATGTTTCTCGCAGACGAGCGGGTCATACCCCTCCTTCCACGGCTACTTGGTTCGAAATGGTTTGATGCTAAAAAGTACGTGTTTTTCCGGCGACGCGTTCTGCATGCAGCTGAACCCGCCTGGTAGACAACCGATACCCGTCTGTCTGACCCGCAAAGATCTCAAGGGTGAACTCGAGCGGGCCATTGAATCATCTTATATGCACCAAAATAAAGGGACATGCGCGTACGTGCACCGAGCCCCCTCGTAATGCGTACTTGCGACTCACGCTCTTATGTAGATCGGTGAAGATTGGATTGCTATCGCATACGCCGAAGCAAGTACAGGTCAACCTGGAGACTGCCCTCCCGGCCATCGTCAGTCATATCAAGGGTGGTTGGGATAACGTCCAGAGTTTGCACATCAAGACGAGTACGAGTGTTAGTCTGCCGATATGGACGTGTGATCTTGGGAGTGAGGAAGGGGGACGGTGGAATGGATTGGTTACGGGGGATGCAGAG
>QFEI01000575.1:0-39803 GCA_003316145.1 Neoboletus magnificus | reverse complement strand
GGGGGGTCCCCGGCTCTGGAGGGAGGGGATTGGCTTACGTGGATGCTCAAGAGCAGTTGGGCATCTGCGCTGCTCTCGAGGTAGATATCGGACGACGTGTTCAGTTTCTTGGCAGTGAGGATCGATTTCAGGTCGTGCGGTCTCTCTTCGTTGAGACAGTTTATCTGAGAGACGTCCAAGTGTTCCAACAGCGAGATCTGTCCGAGGAAGGGTCAGCGATGCGGGAGACACTGCATGGCGAAACGAGATTCGAACGTCGTCTTTGGCTGCAGCGGCCATGGTCAATGTGGTGTTCAGAAACGGTGATGTTGGGTTGACCGACAGGAGGTATTTGCCCAGTTGACTTACCCCTGTCTGAAAGCATCGATAACAGCCGAGATATCACACGGAAACGTGGAAGAATTAGGATATCAACTCCAAGGTAAAAAACGAGGTTGTAGTGATTTAAATTCCACCATCTCTCGACCCTTCCCGCGCTAGACAATTACACATTCATCCTTTGCCTGTTGGCGTGTGGGTCGTCCAACATTAGATCGTTTGTTGCCCATGCGTTTCATCTCTGTCAGTCGGTTCATTGCGCGCTTGTTCCCTTGTGCTGTGACGCTATCAGTCACCCTGTTCAAACACATCGAACAGAGGAAGGAGACACACCTGCTGCCCGCATATACCACCGCTTCGCAAACTCGATATCCTGCTTGATACCAATACCAACCTCCGCGTAATAACCCACTGCATACTCGGCCTTGCTCAAACCCTTGTTTGCAGCTTTACGTGCCCATAGATATGCTTCCGAGTCGCTCTGTTTGAGGACACCTTCGCTGCCCGTTAGATACCATCCACTCAACGCAAGCTCCGCCTCCGAAAAACCCTTTTCCGCTGCTTTGGTGTACCACGCTATGGACCTCCTGGGATCTACGGGGCACGTGAGGGTGCCATATTCGTAGCACTGTCCAAGTTTGAACTGCGATTGGGTGTAGCCGAGATGTGCCGCTTGGGTATAGAGCTGTTTTGCATACGCAGGATCGTGAACGACGAACTGAGAGTTGGGCATCTCGTGAAGCATGGCAAGTTCGTGTAGTGCATGGGGATTTTCCTCGTCCGCTTGTTCAGCTGCGCGCTTCAGCCAATTGATGGCCTCGCGGGGGTTTTTCTGCTCTCCGAGGGAACCAAGCAAGAGAATCATTCCGAGTTTATACATTGCAGCAGTGTCTCCGAGCGAAGCCGCCTTGCGATAAAAGGCAGCAGCTCGAGCGGGGTCTCGCCGGGTCCCCGCACCAATCTCGTTACAAACAGCAACACGGTAAGCTGCCGCCGAATTGTTCTGTTTCGCGGCCTGCAGATACAGATGATACGCCCGTTCGTGGTCTACCTGTAGACCAAGCATTCCTGTGCCATGACAGTTGGCGAGGAAAAATTGAGCCTCATCATACGGTTCTTTTTCCGTTGCAAGTCTCCGGATTGTCTTCAATGACTCTTGAATGAGCAAATCCCTATACCTCTTTACAGCTCTCTGGTCTCTCGCATCAGCTCCGATCTTCTTGGCGGCTTCAATGAGGTACTTGGCGTACAAAAAGTGAGCTTCGGGATCTGGATCTGCCTTGATACGTTGACGGTACTGGTCAATGTATTCTTTGGTAATGGGAGGAGCCGTGAGATCAACGGCCTTGGTTTTCCGAGTCAAAAGATCGACGGAAGCTGTGGTGCCAGACCGGTGGAGAGAGGCTCCTGATGGGCGCATCTCGAATTCGGGGTCATCAAACCCTTGGGGAAGAGTGGGTGCTGGACCGTACGCTCCTGGGCCTGGTGGACCCGGTGTCGGTGGAGGACCTGGAGGACCCGACTGGTATACACCGGTCGGTGGGAGATATGGCACGGACTGACTCGCTTGGAGAGGGGTTTGACTGTACGGGTTGGGGGGGAGGTAGGGATTCATCGGTGGCTGTGGGGGAGGGGGACCCATACCAAGGACGTTGGAGGCCGCGGCATACAGGTGGTCATATTCCCCAGGTTGCGGTGAACCAGGATGAGTGTGTCCATAGTTCGGTCCCAAATTCTGCTGAGAACCTTGCCAGCCCGGTTGAAACTGTCTCTGGGGATAGTATGGGGGCGCAGACGGGTTCCGGGAAAAGTGAGCTGGCGATTCGGAGGTGGGGTAGGCACTGGTAGGTGGAGATGCTGTACCATCATAACTGTACATGCTCACAATGTCGGCATCTGCACCGGCCTGCAGGGGTTCCCCACCTTCAGGATAACCGACATTGCTTCTGCTCGGGGACAGTTCATCAGCAAGATTGGGTCGTATTTGGCCTTGATGATACATAATACCGCTGTCGTCGATTGGGTAGTGAGGGTCTGCCTGTCTATGAAAACGCAAAGGAAGAGTTGCATTGGGGGCTGGAGGTAACGTATTCGCGTGTCGTGGGTGAGGGAACCCTGTTTGTGAGGTGGTCTGCATGGACATGGATGTTCCGGCACGAGGAATGGGATCGTAACTGAATGACATGGCACTGGATCCACGAGGGAGAGGATCATGTAAACGCATGGCGTTCATGCTATCAACAAGGGCGGATGGATCACGATGGATGGACGGCAGGGGGGCAACATGGCCGGGAAAGGCGTCATACTCTGGGGGTGCGCTCGAAGATAAAGAAGGGACGGAGAGGTTTGGATGACGCATGATGGTGTTTTCTGGAGCAGAGACGTCAACAGGACATGTCCAATGCAAGTTGGGGAGACATACGCGGAGCTAGGTAGAAATCGTCCACTGGACCGCCAACGTCGTGGGAGGGGTTGCCGGGTGTCCAATTTGGATGACCATTGGGGTGTGAGCCTGCACGAGTGGAGTAGACATCTGGGCTGAAGCCGCCTGCCGAGGAAGGGCCCGACGTGTCAATCTCGCTCTCTGAAGCATCATAGGCGAGACCCGACATGGCGCAAGTGAAGTCAGAGTCCCAATACGATACGACCCGACCTGCAAGTTTTGTCGTGCGAGCTAAACTGTGAGGAGGATCGTCGGATGTGTAGACACTCGAAAGCTAGGACAGGCTGGATTCGAGGGGAGGGAGTTGGCTCAAGTAGGTTTCCCACAACCAACTCCCACCGCCAACACTACGCGACACAATACACTAGTAAAGCTCTATCCTACGACCACCATCGCATCCGACTCGCCCCCCTCTCTGTCTTTGCCCCCTTCCTCTTCCTCCTCCTCCTTCTGGTCCTCGCTCCGTGGCTCAGCGTCCGTTTGACGGGACGGATCATCGTCCTCTAGTTTCATCACGACATCCTCCTTTTCCTTCGCGTCTTCGTCAGGAACCCCAGACCACCCCCACCTCTCAAACGTCCGCTCAATCCGCTGTCGTTCCAGCCCTCCATCGGTCTTCCGGACCTTGATAGTAATCTCCCGCTTTCGTTCCATCGATGCTTGCCGTCCTCCATCCCCTCCTAGCGTTGCATCGTCCCACTTTATCCATCGTTGCTGCCATCCCACCTCTTCCGGGTACACAGCTTGCACAGTTGATGTTTCCTCTTCTTTCGGGAGATCCTCCACCACCTCCCATCCCTTCGGCTGGAAATTCCTATATTGCACCCGTCCCAGTGTGGACCCTGTTTCCGCGCCATGCATCTCGATTGGCGACCGTTTCCTCTTAACTCCCCCGTTCAGATTCGCGCTCCCATTTGTCAGCGCCTTCTTGACCGGCCTTCGATACTCCTCGTCGTCGCTTGTTGTTCCTGCAGCCAACCTGATACGCCACCTGAGCTCTCTCGCGAGCGCTGGCGCGTCTTTGATTCTATCCGTGGGGACTTGTTCCTTTGCATCTCGTTTGGCTGCTTCACTTCCACGTTCTATGATTCGCGCTTCCAAAACAAGATACGAGCATAGGGCCTCCAGCGATTCCAGAACTCGAGCCGATAATTCCTCTTTGGCCTTGAGATCGCGGAGGTACTTGTCGGCCACGTACCAGCACAGTCTGAGACGAGAAAGCATTAATCATGGTGACAGATAAACAGGAAATTTGTGATACTTGGTGAAGTAAGGAAAGCGGAACTTTTTTGGGACTCGCGTAGCCTTCTCGATCTCGATCACTTTGAGCTCTGTCACCAGAGTAAGGTTCTATGCAATCTGGAGACGACGTTTCGGAAACATACGTGTACCGACGTTGTACGAGTGCAAAAAGTTACCCCCAAATACGAGTGAATCCGCGGGTGTGTGCTGAAAACTCTGTTGTTATACCACAACGTAACGAAAGGAACTGAACTTACGACAGCATGTATCCAGCCAGTGGGGATGATCATAGTGTTACCAGGATGAAGGGTGACTTTGACAACCTCATCGACCATATCACCCAGCCATATACTCGACTGTAGTTCTGTCCCGGACCACCGCTCGTACGCAGCCAGATTTGCAGGGGTGGGACGAATGAAGTAAAAGACCTTTGTCCGAGAGGTCAGGAAGATGGCACGAAGAGTTGAATGACAATGCCTACCTTGCATCCCCTGAGAATGTGATAATAAACTGACGAGCCGGCAAAGTCAACATGCCAGTCCTACACAAAATTCAGCATTCGTGGCCCTGGAGACAAGACACCGAAACCTACCGTCCAGGCTGACGCCACACCCATCAAGCAGTACAGTTGGACCTTGGGATATGCATGTCCCTTCCCTCTTCGTGTACCTGGCCAGAATTGTTCCACCCAATCCAATTCGCGGACTAGCCGTGGCGGTAACACTCGATCCGCGAGCGGCGTTCCCGAGATCTCGAGTGAAATTACGTTCCGTACTTTGTCTCTGGCTGAGGGTTCCTTGCCGTAGTACTCCGCCCATTTCCCAAGGGTCCACCCCGGACAGTTTGACTGAGTTGCGACATCTGCGAAGAGTGCATTGGCATTCAACGAACGTTAGATGGGTGATCATACCTATGACTTCTACAGAGGTCTCATGCCCCACAATATCTGCTACATCCGACACTGTAAAGTCGGCATCCGGCATTTTCATCCCGAGCCCCTCCGGATTCTCGATGATGATAGGCTCCTTCATTGCATCTTCGTCGGTTTCTAGCCACTCGAGACCGACGTCCGACCCATTCATTCGCCTAAAGTTATCGTCCTTGATTGGTTTCGACTGGATGACGTGTAACCATCTACTGGGGTCGGCTTCCACGCCTGCGTTCAGGTTAGCATAGTCAGGCTGGGCACGTTTGCGTGCTGATTTTCGAGCTGGTGGCTTGAGTGTGATCGTCCGAGAAGGTTTCTCGAGGACGCAGGATTTGCAGTACCTAATGTATGCGTCACGCACACACATTATCACGGATATTCCGGGTAGCAGCTTTAGCATAGACTTGCCATTTGTCGATTGTATCAACATCCGCACCATTCCCCGCGCACACCCAGTGATACCAGCTCTTACAAGCGTCACATCTTATCCAGTTTTCTTTGAAGGCCGTTGACTGCACATCAGTGGGAAGGTCTTTACACGCCGGACAGGTGTCTTCCTCTGACGCCATTGTTACGGGCTGTACAGGGGCTTCCTGGACTAATTCGTGTACTTCTTCCGGTGGTTGCTCTGGTGGTCCCGGTTGCTCGTCGTGTACAGGTACTGGCGTCAGTGAGGACCTCGCTGACAACGGCGAGAGTGGTTCCAGTTGCGGGCTCCGTTCGCGGGATTTTTGAGGATTTGAACGCGTTGTTCTGCGTTTGCTGCGAGCCATGTTCAAGCGATAACTGGCTGAGCACTGTGAGGACCGGCGTTGAGATGCTGGATTTGCACCTGGTAAGTACACTAGAGAGTCGCCCAAATCACTAGGAGTGGTCCAAGCTTCCTTACGTAAAATTTCCTTTTTGGATTCGTCAGTCTTATTGGTTCGCCCTCCGAGTCTCCGAGCCTCAACCGTCCTAAGCCGACGGTCGCCTTTCCAGCACCAACACGTATTGTAGCTCAACGACGTGACTTTCCTGCTAAATATACAAGAGTTTCATGTTAGATCCGGTGAGACGGAATCTCTATTCCTCGTCGACCTCATTTTTGTTTCATCACTACTGCGGAAATCTCGATTCCCGACAGGAGCCAATCGGAGAAAGGCATAGCTGTCCTCCTCGACCATTGGATTCGAGTGGGAAGACAATCTGACCATCTTCCCCACCCCTCAAATAATTTGCGTGGGTTCCGAGGTTTTTATGCCAGGGTAAATTATTTTTGATGCGTCCTATCGATGAACAAACTGTAACTGACAAGACGCAACTTCGCGGATGGTTCCTGCCCTATAGGCAGATGCGGCAGTCGCACGGTTGATTGCATTTTCCGGAAATCTTACGAGAAGGCATTGTCCAGAAGGACACCATGCCCGTGCCCGTGCACGCCGACCCTCGGGCATGTGCCTCCTCACAAGTCAGGGACGCACACCCCCAGGACATGCCGCCACCTCACAGTAAACAAGGTTGTGGATGGAACTGCGGCTCGCTAACAATGTTATCAACCTTAGGTATGGGCCGCCTTGTACATCAGCACAATTTCACTCCTGACGGATAGCGTAACGCGTTCCCAGATCGATTGGACGCGCTCACGTCTCACTTCAGACCCTCAGTCTAGCCACATGCTCTACGAGAATACGACCCACCATACTGGGCTACCCCTTGGAGTCCGAACGCATGGTCCGACAGGTTATTGGCACGCACGTTTACAAACCTCCTTTTTCTTTCGTTCTTCTCAGTAATGTATTCACCGTGCCTGAGCAGAAAATCAAACGAGCTACGTATGATGAAGGTGGCGTTATCAACGTCAGTCTATTCGTTCTCGTCGACCAGAATGTTATTGGGTAAGTCGATTGGAAAAAAACAACAGACCTCGGCGTCAAACGACTCGCTTTTTTTAGATAGCAAAACCAAGCGATGGGAACATTCACAACTTGGCGCTAGCATGAGAAAGGGTATATTCTCCGCATAGATCCCAGCATTGAATTGACAACATGCAAAGGAGATTGAGTAAAACAAAAAAACATCTCAGGATGCTTACCGCCGCCTTCAGCGCCTTTCGGATGGTTAGCACCTCGAGGTCGCAGGTTCCTTCCCCCCAATCATCAGCGACTCGCTGAATATGGAAATTAAGAGCGGACTTCCTGCCGCTTCACCTCTTCCTTACCTCATTTCAGGCGTCCGATGTGAGATTTAATTATGGTGATCAACACTCTAATATATATCCGACGGATCCCAAGATACCATCCGGTGGCGCACTATCGACGCCATGCCGGACAGGCCTTATCGATCCATATGGTCGTCGTGTCTGTTTGGCTCACCTTGTTGACTAAACGTCCCATCAACTTCAGGTTCAATCTAACCATACCTTATTAGTTTCAAATACCTGAGACAGATTACGTCGCTTGGCCAGACCTTCAATATTGCGGCGCAACAACATGTCTCCATGAAGGGTCTACTGTGGTGGAGAAGCGCCATTCTGACCATATCCATTGATCGCAAAGCAAGGTTTAGATCATTAATTGCAGGTTCTAGTCCATGGAGCAAGGGAGGCGCGTAGCCGCAAGCGTAGCCGTATGGAACCCAGAATTCGGTGACAGATTATTCAATCGATCACGTATGCACCTTACGCGTCTGTGAGTTCTTGATCACACGGACCACAATCGAATCTTTTACACACATATATTAGCAAACATAAAGGGTATCTTCAATATAGGGGGATATACAAGTACATCTAATTCCACAGCGCAAGGGTCCCATATCATTGGCATACATAACATGAAGACGAAACGTGGATAAGACAAAACTTATCACAGCGGGAGAGTAATTTTATGAAAAGTATGACCGACGGTTGGACCCTAGTGGTGAAAATCCGTCGTCACATCCCAAAACATCGGAAGCCGTGAGGATGATGTGTGGGTCGAGGTAGTTGTTACCGAATGGTGTCCCCTCAACAGTGAAGGAGAACTGATCCACATCAGCATTACCACCAAAGATCGGACCTTCGTTCTTCGCAGCGTCGCGTATTGGTCTTATGGTTGGATGGTGTGGTGAAGAAATCGGCGAGAGGCTACGATGTGTCACGACTGTGTCTGTGAGGGAACCCGAGGTCGGGGGTGGGGTGTATGCCTCCCAACTGCCGCTGCCGTCATCAGTTAACGCGGTGTCGGGCCTGCCGTCGTCGTGCGGGAAGGAGATCAATAAGGGTGGTAGGTGGGGACGAACTTGCCCGCCCGCGGATACCAGGGAGAGGGTGCGTGGTTTGGAGTATGAAGCAGTTGAGTACGGCAGGGGCGCATTGTCATTCAAGCAGGGGGAGTGGCCCGGGCTTTGTTTAAGAGGGAAAGGCGATCGCTGGACCTGGCGCCTGTCGCGGTCGATTCGGGCTTCCCATTCGGCTCTCAAGGTCCCTTCTCGTTCGTGGCACTGGAAATATACCCAGCGAACCTCACTTAGAGCCTGAAGGCAAGCCGTCACGCCCTCCTCCCAATCAGTGTCCCATCCTATCATATCCCTCTCCGCATCAAGCTGATCGCTTTGTGCGAGGAGCAAGCCAGCGAAGAAACACCCGTCGCGAATCAGGCCAGCGTCATATGCGAAGAAGGTCGAGGGCACTTTCAGGTGACGTTGCAACATCTCGATAACCCGAGGAAGAAATTTTTGACACTGTCGTATGGCGGAGAGATGAAGGCTGACTGCGGCCGCCCGGTCAGCAGGGGTTGCATGGTTACTTTCGGCGGGGTCAGGAATCGCTTCACGGATGATGTTGAGGCATCCAAAGATGAAGATCTGCCAACCGCTGACGAAGCGTTCAACATCTTCTCCTCGGATAATGTCACCCCCAGTAGCACCAACGCCAGAAGGGTTGCGACGCAATGTTTCAAAGTTGTCCCAACAAAGTTCGAGACTGTCCCAGATGTCTGTGACCGCTTCGACGAGGCCGGATCCCGTCCGTGGACGGGCACGAGGACCCGTCAGCGTAGAATGTATGGCGCGACACGCTTTGGACACAGCCAAAGCCAGTGAAAAGTATTGGGTCGTCACCATATAGGCTAAGGCGGCCCGCAAGTGGGTTGGTTCTAGAGAGGATTGAAAGGGGAAGGTTGGCGTAACAGGTGAGCTGGCGGACGGCGGCGAGGAGCGAGACGAATCTGCTGGGGAAGCAATGCTGTATGGTGCACAATGCTGAGGGGGAAGACTGCTCTGAAAAGAAACAAGATCATCATCATCCCTGAAACAGCAAAATCAGAAATGGCACAAAAGAGCATATCATTGTTGTCATACAGTAAAAGGCGTCCACCATCCAGTCCCGCGATAATGGCCTCATGCACATAGGCATACCAGAATATCCGAGCACGTATAAGCTCGTCACAATATTGTCCCAGACCACTATTGATGGACGGAGGGTTGAGGTCGAGGTTGCATAGTGAGCGAACTTGAGACAAGGTTGCTTCATAAGTGGTCTGGTAAAGAGTCTCAATGCACCATAATAGGAGTAGTCCGAGGGCCACCCACTAGACGCTCTATTGGACTCTGGATGCCTGTTGGGTACAAGCACGCAATGAACAACCAATCGCCAACAATAGTGACAGGCTTACCGTGAGTTAATGGAAGCAGGAGTAAGAGAACCCTGACACCATCCCAAGATGGCCGCCGTAATAGTCCGTGGAGGTCCACTAGCGTGAGTACTTCTCTGGTCATAGCTTCGGTGCGGAGCATCCTCTCACGTCGCTTAGGACTGGGAATGGTTTCACCACCATCAAGGGCAAAGTGAGGGTTGTTGTGATTCTCGGATGCGCCGTCTTCGGTATCCTCCTTGCCGAACTCATCTATGCCAAACGAGGCGGCCCAGGTAACCAGAAGCATCGCGAGCATTCTTCCTTCGATGTTGAGTGGTGTAGTTCCCTCCAGATGAGCAATATATCTGGAGACAAATTCACCCGGTTCAATGACCGGGCCTGTGAGACGTCAACTGACTGAATCACTGTAGACAACCAGATACTAACGCTGGACACAAAACCTCCGGAAGAACGAAGAGCTAAGAAATGTAAGCTGCATTTGTGGAATACGACTGTGCTCGGCGACAGCGCTCGCCGCGAAAAAGGTGGATGACATGGGCTCTTGTGGGACAGATGGCGGGGGTGAGGCATCATCTGTCACCTTTCCATAGACAGCTCTGTAAAGAGAACTTTACTCCAACAGACGTACAGATACCATGATAAGAACTTACTCGACTTGCTGGAGTCGTCTTCCCCGTCTGAGTAGCTTGACAGCCTTGACCTGTGCGAACTCGTCCCTAAAAAATGATGAGCGAAGATAGGGGAGGAACCCGCAGGAGGCTTACACGCATTTTATGCTCCGCTCTCTGCAGTTAGAGCACGAGGGTTGCTGCACGCCATTGGCCGATGTCGTCGAGCAAAAGTCTTTTAGATCGCAGCGCACCCTATGGTATCCGCCTCAGATGTGTTCAGGGGAGGGGAGGACGATGGTCTCGAACCTTCTCATGCGGCATGCACCACATGCCGAGAACTGCTGTCTTGAGGATTTGGGCTGGCCTGGGGTCCGCCGAGGATAAGGAGTACCAGCGGACGAGGTGCTGCGCGGTACAGAGGATGAGAGTCGACGTGACATGCAGGGGATGGGGGATAGGAATAGTGAGTATGGGCTTTGATGGATATGATCGGATAAAAGGCTGGGCGGGGGCTTGTTTTAAAGTGGTGCGGACGTGAGGATGTGACAACATGACCGTTGACGTTGATCTCCGGGAATTCGATGTACTTTACACAGCCCAAAACAAGAAGACTTGTCCCGATTCAGCACGGCTAAAAAGACACACGAGAAAAGCGGATGTCGTAAGTCGAAGTCGACCATCCATGCAATTGGGGTCAGGCTTTGATCCCGTTCTGCGACCGGTTCTAACCTGATTAGGCATATTCTTGTCGCAATATCTATTGTCTATTCGTTCAATTAGGGCTAGATAATGCTCATAAGACTAGTCAGCTCGCAGAGGCACTCACCGACGTTGAGCACACCACACGGTGGCACTAGGCACTGATCGCCCTATGGCTGGGCAGCACTGGTGTAAGGGCCTTTTTCGACCAATGGGAAAACTGGTAGCCGTTATCCGGTGCGGCGCACGCTTCCAAGTCCGGCAAGGGAGCGTCCCGTCGCGACGAAGCTTGAAGCCACGAAGCATGACACGAAGCATCGAACTTCTCATGAGTCTCATATGACAGGTGAGGTATGGAGCGGGTTCAAATTGATTGGGCATCCACCAATGCCATAATCCATACCTGATTCCGTGATTGTAGGCTGCCGTCAACTTGAGCCAAGTTAGAGTCATTCTCGCTTAGATTGTACAGATTTGTCGACTATTTGGTCCGGTGCACATTGTACTTGTGGACCCATCTCACAGGAGCGGTTCTAGCCTGCCACAAACGCACGGGTAATCCAATCCTTGCTTATCCAGTAGCCACATGCATTTTCCGGTAACAGTGAGAAAAACGCCCAAGATTCATGCAACCGATGCGATCATCCCGCGAACTCGATTGAGCCGATATCGTCTAACACAAGAGTATGTTTTTCTGACAAAGTTTTGCTTAGGTCGGAATTTGCCGCGAGACCCAATTGGGGGCTGTATGGCATTATGAAAATCAGCAGGCAGCCAACCGTCCCATTTTGACTCGGCCTTTTCCTTAAGGCAAGCGCTCGCCTCACGCTCAACCGTCCTCCCAGTACAACGGTGTCAACAGAAAATAAAACATACGTGATGCGGAAGAGAAGTTTAGAGAGGAAAAGCTTTTATTGACACCCTGATCCAATGGATCTGACAGAAAAAAAAATGCTTCCGAGAGATGCGTCATTTCCGAGCACAGGTTTGGCTGGATATGAGGCCCCGGTGTGACATGCTTCCAAGCGGTCACGCGGTCACGCAATTTTCCCCGAAGTGGAGACAGCCCGGCAAATGGAGACGCCGTGCGTCCATAGCACAAATGGCCCACTGAGCTACTCGGTGACCTTGGTATCCGTGCCCTCCCGCAGCACTGCAAATCCCCCGGCTTTTGCGACGGCCCTCCTCAGTTCGTTGGCTGTCCGTTGTTCTGGATTGAGTCGACGATCACGAGCCATTTTGTGGAGGTCATCGCCATACTTCTTGATGAGACGTTCTAGGTACGATCGTTCCCCCAAAGACGCATGTCGCTCACGTACATTTGCAGAAGCAGCGAGGTTCTCCAGATCTACGGCACCGTTGGTGAGCTATCGAAGCATCGTTCCAAATGAGAAGACGACGTCACAAATTCGCGGTGTCAACCTCTCGGCGACACTTGAACCACATGTCACCGATAATACCAGTTAGGCGAAGTCCGATACAGATCGAAAGCTGACCTTGAATAATGACATCCTCCACCCCTCCCGAACCCGCACCCCGCGATGTTTCAGGACAATGAGCCCATATCCGCAATTCCGATTCCATCGACACCACTGGAGCGTCGATCACGGGCTCTCGTCTCAAGACATCTCCTGCCTCCTCATCGCTCGATAGTTCCACGCGGACAATATTACCTGCCGAGTCTCGAATTATTCGTCCAAAACCTTTTGGGAGTGCAGAGGTGACTGTGGGTCCTTCGGAACCGGGGGATCTGGTGTCACCAACTGCGGAAGACGAAGCGGTTGGGGCCAGTCGACTCGTGTCGTTCTCATCAGTGGTGCGACTGAAGTTGACTTCAGAACCGCCTGATGCTATAGGATTAAGGTCGTGCTGAAGACCCAGGGCAAGGTAACTGCGGAAAGGTCAGTTAGTTTTTCTGCCATACTTGCCTTGCGTGAGACGATCTGGAGCGGTAAACACACTTTTGGCGGAGGGTTTTAGATGGGTCCCACGCATCCTGTAAAGCCTTCGGCCCGCGGATTGCTGCAGAGATTCGACCGTTCAGTTTCTATATGTACGGTACTACGGATGGGAGCGGTAAAGGTGCTGACCCGGCATTTTCTTCTGGAGTCGCTTGGCTCTTTTGGTATGCGAGACGGCCTTGTAGGTGGAAGACTTGGCCTTGCGACGTTGACGTGGGTTGGCCATTTTCCGACACGTGGACTGTGTCGCTGTTCCGAGTAGCTATACGGTGTTGCTCGTGTTGCTGCTGATACAAGAATGCGAATTGTCTCAAAACAAGTTGATGAAAGCGAAGTTTTCAAGCTCCGCGGCGGTACATGTAAGAATATTCTATTATATGCAAGTCGCTATTCTGGCAGAGGCCGTACAATAGCAGCGGTTGCGCAGCAGCCCGCGTACTCTCACTCGCCGACACAAAGCGGCTACATTGTTCTTGTTCTCCGTCGTCCCAATCGACCCTCGTGTCGTCAACGTCTCTCTTGAACGCTCTGAAACTCCAAAAAGCTTGCCGCCGGCAACTCGATCACTTCGTCACTATCCGGACATTGCAACGACCCAAATATATATATATACGGTACTTCATACGCTCCCGCCGGTACATGATCACGTAGCAATGTATCTCCCTCACGTTAAGGCTGTCATGTTTGATGTGAGTGCTCCCCGCCCTGTGCGACTCGGCCGTTCTCACTGGTATTGCGCCGGATCGTCTGCCGTCATCGTACCATATGGTCGTCGCAGATTGGCGGTGTCGTCCTTCGGAGCCCGTTCATCGCGATCGCAGGCTACGAGACAGAAAAAAAGTTGCCACCCCATTACTTGAATGTATCCATGCGAGTACAAACCTATCTCCCACGCCGCACCGAACCTCACGATACTGTACTCACAGAGCATCCCGCGGTTCGTCTGGTGCCTGGCAAAGATTTGAACGGGGAGAGCTACCCTTGCTTGATTTCTACACGGCATTCGGTCGCGACCTGTCAGACACCACAAGCGGGAACATATGGTACACGGAGTACTGTAAGCGGAAAGGCACAGGTATGTCCAATTCAACGGTACCAGATCGCCGTGGCCTCACATCGCCAAAGTGTGTCCCAAACTTCCAGGAGAGCTCCAAATTGACGGCCGTGATGTGAGTCCCGGGTCATGAGGACGGCTACATTGTCAAACTGGGTTATACTAGCTTTTTGGACGTATGATGCGATCAGCAGCGTCTTATGACTCCCATATGCTGACTGCTATCACAAACCTCCGAGGTAACCCGCGTGTCCGTGGTTTCCTGCTCAGTGCTCAGTAGCGAACAACTCTGCAGCTGTGGGTAGATGGCGCATCATCGCACTAACAAATAACTTTGGAGGATACCACGGTACGGGCGTGTCACCCGCACAGGCAGTCCCCGAGGCCGAACTGCAATTCCTGGGATGGCAAGACGGGCCTACACCGAATCATCTACGCGAATTATTCGATCACTTTTACGATTCCAGCACAGTAGGCCTGCGGTGAGTCTCATCAGCCTGCTTCCCAATCTGTAGGCCACTCAGTGCCAGCCTGTAGGAAACCAGATCCGCAGTTTTATCTTCATGCCTGCAAAGAAAGCGGCATCAATCTAGAGGAAGTGATTTTCCTAGACGATATTGGCATGTAAGCTCCTCACTACCCGTTTACTCCCCGCTGCACTGTACACCCAGGAACCTCAAGACAGCCAAACAACTTGGAATGACGACAATACGTGCGTAGAATCGCTTTTATCATGTTGGTGGATGTGATTGGCGTCTTCACTTCCTCCAAATAAACATCATCCGAGTGCTAACATGAGTATGCCAGACGTTCCCATTGGTGGCACATTACAAGCCATCAAACAGTTGGGAGAATATCTAGGGATTGATCTATGCACCAACATCACAGAAGGGTACCCGTTGGGAGGGAAATTGTGACGGCCACGACTATAGTTTAATCAATTGTATCCAGTCTTTCTAACCATGTATGACGGTGGTGCCGACGTGGTATTACCGAGTGTATTGATGTGGGTTTAGAAGTCTATGGACCATCAGAAGGGTTTGTCTGATGCAGGCGTCTTGTCTTCGTAATAGTTGCCAATCTAATTGCCGTGTTTGAACTAGCTTAAACGTGGCAGAAAACAAGTAGAGCTCACTACCGGCACTTTCACGAGAAGGCCATTCTTGACAACCGGCGTCACGGACAATAACTGCAGAAAAAGAAAAGGTTTTCGGGCCAACGGCGTGAACTCAAAGATACCCGACACGTACAAACAGCGCTGCAGTTCCTGCACCAGCACCCCAGATACCGAGGGTAGGCGCCCACCGTCTTAACCACTATAGGTATAGTTAGCGAACATGCAACGCTCGAGCAACGTTGCAATCTTACAGTCGTGCCGAGAGCGTATGGCGAGGTGGGGTTGAATGTAAGCTGTGACATGGCTTGCCCTGTAGTGTTGTTTTTGCAAGTGGTGAAGAGTTGCTCAGTCGATGCTACTTTTTCGGGCACAGACGGGAATGAAGGTTGCACGTGACTTATTTAGATTGGCAAATAATTCAGCAGTCGGACTGAATCTGTAGGGTCCTATAAGACTCTGCATCGGACCTTCAATTGGGCTTACGGGACTTACTTTGTGTGGTAGGTCCTTTCCACAGCTCTCACTCTAACAGGGCCAGGGCTTGAGGACATGTTTTGGGTTTGAGGGTATTGCATTTCCCCCCTTTCGTCGTTCCAGGTCGCAGGCTCGCAGCATATGGCTCCATACAATATATATATATAAAGACAAATTTTGGTGTGGATTCAACTTAACAGCCAATCAGAGGTGCCGAAATCTCGTCACCCTCTCTGCCCGCGTGCCGCTATCTGACGCCGGCTTGACCTGACAGGAAGGGATCCTCAGCACTAACTATAGCAGGCCAATCTAGAGTTCATTTTCCTCAGCGGATGATCAGTTATAGTGTGACCAAGGGGCCAATGGGAGTAAAATTATGTACCGCGCACACCATCCTGACTGACTGACTCCGGAAATCAAAAATCAACTGGGGTGCATGTAGACAGCTGTGGGAGTGAAAAAAGGGGTGACGAACACGAGGAAGTGGGAACGTTCACCTGTGGAAGTACCGCAAAGGTCACTGGGGAAATTCGATAGCCTGAAATGGTTTAGTCTAAAGCGTGGGGAGTCAGAAAGTGGTTCGACTCTACCGACGAGACGGTGTCAAATGGCTGTATTACGGTAATGACCGTCACTCGTGATGCGTAGAGAAGCTGTACAGGACAAGGGAATTTCAACACATAAGAATGACAGCACAGCACTACGTCGACACCCCAGAACGATGCATGCTGCGAAAGCGGGCACCACCTTGCAAGGGTGTGGGTTGGTTGGGACAAAAATCACAAAGACCGAGAGACTAACCATATTAGTCCAGTGTCTTATCCGCGACGATGCGGAGATAATCTGCCTCTATCTTCGCGGGTGGCCCGCTAACAACAGATCCTGTGGGCGAAAACAACTGTTGCCGATCAACAGGTGCGAATGAAGTGACAGGCCCCGCAGAATCGCCAGTTCCATGAACTTCCATTCCGCGGAGCTAATTTGCAGCGTGTAGGGATATGTGCTGTAACCTGTTGATAGGGCGGCCCCGTATCACCGGAGGGATAAGTGATGATGAAAGTTGGCGAAGATGTCTATATCGAGGTTGATTGATTGTGCCACTGCATCCGCAAATAACTGGAACGAAGTATGCATGAGGGCGCATGTTTCGGCACTCGATACTGAACACAATGCGCCCCCTCGTGTTTTTCTGATGCGAATGTCACCTACATCAAGAGAGTATGGCCAACAAGATCCGGAGGGACTGCCTTGCGCCAGCCAAACATCCCACATACCCGCAGACCTAAACTTCATCCAGTTTTCCGTGTGCGCTCCGCACTCGTAAAGTGCCAAAATGGAATTGTCGTTACAAGACCCTGGTACCACTCGGAAGACTCCCTACACTGTGCGGTGTCGGCATCGGTAAAGACCGGAGTGGAAGCACCCACCCGTTGATGCCCTTGACACTACCTGACGGGGATCGGCAAAAGCAGAACCCCTTCCTTCAGCCTGCATATCCATGACACGCCAGAAATCACAGCCCTTCCCGTCGTTCTGGGCACCGGCATAGCAAACCCACCAGTATCTATCTGTTGTGCCATCATGTCGATTTTTCATATCAGGCCGAAGGATCGCCGGGACGCCGCATTTACACCGGGGCGTACTCTTTGGTTGAAAATCAGGACGGTAAAACCGGAAGGTGATATTGATGCGGCAATTAGAGGGTTCGGAGTGAGAGGACGGCCTCGCCGGATGAGGGTAAAGAGGCCGGTACAAATCAAGAGTAGGCTGCGGTGGAATTGAGTGCTTAAACGACTCTTGACATTTTGCGTGCATTATCGCTAACTGGAAATAGGGCTGGTTGATAAGGCTAGGATCATCGGACATACAGCGCAACGCACGGAGTTGTGAGGCAAGGGAATATTTAATGTCCTGGCGCAGCGGCTGCGGATTTCATCAGAAGGGACGACTTCTCGCAGGCGAAAGATCCGGGTTGTCCCTATATAATTGAAACCCGTCATCTCCAAACTCAGTTTCGTAGGAAAAATTTAACTCGCCGAGACTCAACGATGCGATGGTAGGATATGGGCCAAGGTAGGTAAGCTGATCTGAATGAAACCCAACGCTCTCTTGTGCACCCTCATAACAGTTCGAGGCCGCAACATTTGCATGCCATAGCTGCCCATCTGCGCTAGAATGGTCTGTCCACTCGAATGGAAGCCTCTCACGCTTTCGCATCTCGTCATTAACGATGTTCTCGACGTATTTGCAAGCTTTCTCCATGACTTCTGGGAAGAATTCCGGTGGATCTGTCGGCCGCCCATTATACCTTATAACCTTTCAGCAACAATGCTCCAAAACGTTTCAAGACTGAAGTCACCAGTATTGTGCAGCCTCCTGCCACGATTCATTGTCGTCCACACCATTGGTTCTCCGAACAAAGAATGATGTTCGATGGGGGCTTTCAACGATACGATCAAAGAGCCACCATTTGTTCCGTTTCCACGATTGTGATAGGTCCATCATGGTATAGAACAGTTCGCATGCAAGCTCTGGAGGAAGAACGGATAGATGCAAGGTACACGGAGTGTGGTCCGCTACCATGGAAGGGTTGGAGAGCACGAGAGGAGGCAACCGTGGTACCGATTGCTTGGATGGTGGTGGCGGACGCAGCACGCTCATAAGATCTACCGCAGGCTTTCTAGGAGAACTGTTAGGAATATAGGTGGCGTCCTTGATTGCAAGTAGGCCTAGCCCGGTATCAGGTTGCTCCGTAGCACGTTTTTTAAGACTAGGTGGTTTAGAGCTCGAAGGCGTTGGGGACGATGACACCAGCCAGTTGCTCAAGTCGGAAGAGGGAGCCTTTCTTTTTGCACTAGCGGGCTTAGCGCTATCTTTTGTGTGACTCGAAGAGTTGATGAATGCAGCGGCTGCATAGACGTTACCGCTGCATTGTACGAGTGCGTCAAGTAAAACGTCCTGTCCTGGATGTGGAACAGTAAGTAGACTGGTCACCATTGCGATCAGCGTTTCGGTGTCGACTTCGTTCATCGCGAAGTGTTGGCCCATCTACAAACCTAGCCGAGCCGAAAGACTCGAAATAGTCCCCATTTAGAAAGGTTCCATAGAATTTTCCATCGGCTCGAGTTTCTGCTACGTTAGCTATGTCACCAAATTACAAATGCAATTAATTGTGTGATTATCATTAGTGTGTTAGGCAATGAACAGAGGTGGCCTCAAAGTGAATCACTATTCTGGCGTACGAGTAACTATTCCGAAAGTGGGGGATACATGTGTAGGACGCCAGTCTTATATATGGGGACAGGATTGCAAGTTGTACGAAGGAATCTGAGACGGAAGGTATCGGGATCGAAGAAGGAAAAAGGAATGCTATACTAATCCTAACATTATCCCCCCCTTAAGGCTTGATGACCTCGGCAAGGAGAGGAGGAAACTTGAAAGAAGGAAGGGGAAAGTCATTGAAATGAGAAGGGGAAGAGGCAAGGTCGTCCGATTGGATGAGGGGGGAAGTATAGGCAACATTGCGAGCAGTAGGGTGGCGATGGAGTTTCATCGTTGGGAGAGGGCGAGGTGCTGTGGGGTGGATGTGATGGAATTGGGTGACTGTGTCGCAGGCATTAGCCAGTTTGATGTCCTTTTTCCATTCACGTTCTTCACGAGGGAAACCCTTCCAATGGACTAGGTACTCAATGTGTCCCCGTTGTTCGCGAGAGTCGATGATGGACTCGATCTCCTGTTCCTTGGCTTGGTTAACAAGAATGGGTGTGGAAGGAGGCGCATGTTTCTGGGAAGGGAATTCGCTTGGGGTGTACGGCCAGAGGATGCACTCATTGAAGACGGGGTGGATACCTTTCCACGATCTGTCAAGTTTCAGCTTGTATGCGCCCGCACCAATTTTACTGATGACTTTGAATGGCCCATAATGCTTATCATCTAATTTGCGTGACGGGCAGTTAGAGCGAATGTTGGTTGCCTCCAGCAGAACCAAGTCACCTGGCTTGTACTCCCGGCAGTTGCGAGCATGATGGTTGTGGAAGCGTTTCATGTCAGCTGCAGCATGCTCAAGCGCCACGTGAGCTTCGTCGCGAGTTTGCTTCATATGTTCGACAAAGTCTTGTGCTGATTCATTGCGAACTTCTCTGCGTCGCTCGATGCCCATGAGTGGTTGATGGCCATAGTTGAGCACGAAAGGGGAATGGCCAGTCGCTGAGGACATGTGTTGGTTATGAGCGAATTCAGCGAGCAACAGCCAGTCGGTCCAGTCAGTTTGCCAGTGGTTCGTGTAGATGCGAAGGTATTGTTCGACTTCAGCATTCAAGCGCTTGGTTTGTCCATCCATCTGGGGATGATATGCAGTTGAAGGGTTAGCCTTGATCTTGAGCAGCATGTAGAGGTCCTGCATGAAGGATGAGACAAATTGCGGTCCACAGTCGGAGATAACCTTCTTCGGGATTCCATGGAGCTTGAACACGTGGTCGTGGTAAATTTTAGCAACACTGAGGGTGGTGATGGAGTCGTGCACGGGGTAGATGTGAATCATTTTTGAGAAGCAGTCGACGACATTGAGGATGGCGTTCTTGCCATTGGACTTGGGGAGAGGGCTAATGATGTTGATGGAGATCTCCTCCCAAGGGGCAGAAGGGACAGCATTGGGGTGAAGTGGGGTGTGTTTCGACATGGTCTTGGGTTTGGTCTTTTGACAGTGATCGCACCCCTTGACATATTTTTCGATGTCCTTTTGGAGACTGGGCCAGTAGTAGCTGTCCATGATGTGGTCACGAGTCCGTTGGATTCCTGGGTGACCGGCGAGCGGGTGGTTGTGGTGTTCTTGGAGGATCTGATCCCTGATTGTCTGGTCTTGAGGGACGTAGAGGAGGTCCTTCCAATAGACTATCCCATCTTGTTCGCTCCAAGGTGAGTCATCTTGTGTTAGGCCTACCCTGACATATCGTTCTCGCTTGTATTGGATCTTGCTGATGGCCGCTTCAATGGAGTCGGGGTGAATTGGGGGAGGTCCCATGATTGCAGTGTCCGTACTGGCCACAGGAGTGGTGGGTGTTGTAGATCATATGACGCATATCATAGCTGTTCATGACATATCAAAAAGGTGGTTGGGGAGGAAGGTTTGTTGTGAGTTGTCTGACTCCACCCCTTTTGAAAAATCAGGCCTCCGGAATAAAGGATCTGCAGGATTAGTATTACCTGGACGATGGGAGAAAACGAAGTCATATTCCTGCAAAATTTGCTACCACCATGCTTGGTGGCGCAAGAGGTCCTGGGGTTTGTGAAACAATTCTAAATTTTTGTGATCAGTCAGGATTTTGAACAGAAAGTGGGAGCCAAGAAGATAGTGACGCCACTCTTTCAGGGCGTGAATGACTGCGAGCATCTCCAGGTCTGCTGCATGATAGTTGCGCTCGGCATCATTGAGTGAATGGGAGATGAAAGCGATCGGACGCCAGATATTATCATGACGCTGAGACAGTACTGCGCCAATACCGATTCCGGAACCATCAGTTTCGACATGGTAGGGGTCGAGATCAGTAGGCATAGCGTGTTACGCTTGGTCCATGGTTAGGCTGCGAATGTAGACCTTCGATAAACAGAAGGTAGGCTCAACGAGTAGGGTCAAGGGGTCTTTGGTCAAACATTGACAAGGGGGGATTCCTCTTGATGCAGCGGACAAGAACGGTTGTCAAGGGGATTCCTTGGATGATGGAGACGAAGGATCGCAAAGGGGGGAAGTCCCAAGGCGATAGTCAAAAGGATTGAGAGCGAGAGGGACGTCAAACAACGTTTAAGTTCCTCAAGGATTCAAGAGGGATTGTATACAAGTAAGAAGGTAAGATCTAGCTTATGGTACATGGTATCGACGTCGAGTTTAAGTATTACTCGAGGTACTTTAGGGTAGGTGTGGGTACAAGAAGGTAAATGAAACGGAGATGAATGCCTGGCAGTATGGAGGATGTAAGCTTGATTATGAAGCAAGTGGGAAGTGTGAAAGGAATGGATGATGACGGAAATAGGGCGAGTAATCGAGCAAAAAGAAAGATGAGTCCGTAGTGATAAGGAGAAATGAGAAAGACGGGATAAATTGTAACATAGCGAGGGTGGGTGCCTCAGAGAGACTTTTCTTGAGGCAGGCGAAGGTAGTTTGACAGGTGTCATTCCAAACAAAGTCTTTATTGATGGACATAAGAGCGTTAAGGGGTCGCATGGTCTGTGCAAAATTTTTGATGAAACGGCAGTAGAAATTGAGGAATCCGAGGAATCCCTGGAGCTCTTTTTTTGAAGTAGGTACCAGCCAGTCTTGTATGGCAGCAACCTTGGTGGGGTCCATCTTTATTTCGTTATGCGAGACGACGAGGCCAAGATACTCGGTTTCGAGCACCTCGAAGTCGCATTTCTCATGTTTGAGGTAGAGTTTGTTATCATGGAGAATTTGAAGGACTTCACGAATGACCCGACGATGTTCGTCAAGCGTGGTTGTGAAGATCATAATGTCGTCCATATAGATTATTACCTTTCCCTTATTGATCAGATCTCGAAAGAGGTGGTTCATCATGGTCTGAAAGGTCGCAGGGGAGTTAGTTAATCCGAAAAACATGATGAGCGGTTCAAATAAGCCACAGTTAGTGCAGAAGGCAGCTTTCCATTCGTCACCCTCAACCAAGCGGATGTTGTTATAACCCCAGCGGACATCCAGTTTGGTGAAATACTTCACTGTCTTGAGCTTGTCAATGAGCTCGGAGATGAGAGGAAGGGGGTAGCAGTTTTTAACCGTGATCGTGTTTAGTTTGCGGTAGTCTTGTACTAGGTGGAGTCGCCCATCCTTCTTTTTGATGAAAAAGAAAGCGGACGCGAAAGGGGATTTCGAGGGTTGAATGCGACCGGATTGAAGGTTCTCTTTGAGGAATGCATCGAGTTCCTTCTGTTCGATTGGTGAGAGGTTATATGTTTTGCAATCAATAATGTGGTCACCAGGTATTAGCTCGATGGCATGATCCCAGGGATGGCATGGAGGGAGTTCGTCGAAATTTTCCTTAGCAAAAATGTCTTCGTAATCGTGGTAGTGGTGAGGGACAGCCTCCTTAAAGGACTTCTTCTCCTTTTGCTCGTTTGCTGCTGCAGTGATATTGATAGACACGTTCCTAATGTAGGTGTCAACATTCAGCTGAAATAGCCAGTTGCCATCCTGGAAGCGTATACATTCCTTGTCGTTGTCATCATCGTCTTCTGTATCAATAAGCCCTGGAACGTGGTTGTCCTGACACTAAAAGGTGATCAGCCCCTTTTTCCAGTTGATATCTAGATTATGTAGTTTTAACCAGTCGTGGCCGAGGAAGATAGTGTTGGTTCCGAGGTTTGTGACTGCCAGTGCGATCTGCTCTGAGTGGTTGTGGATTTTCAACTCAACAATGACGAACTCTTCAATGTTACCAGCAGAATTGTGGGTACCATCTGCATTGTAGACCGGGATTGGGTGAGGGAGTTTATGGGTATCCATCCCCTTTTCAATGATGAAACTGCGGTCAATGGAGGATCCGGTGCAGCCAGAGTCGACGAGCACAGTCACAGTGAAGTCACGTGAATCGGCCGTGGTGAGGGCAACAGGGAGCTTGAAGGAGTTTGGAG
Organism: Neoboletus magnificus; assembly: GCA_003316145.1. Taxonomy (NCBI): domain Eukaryota; kingdom Fungi; phylum Basidiomycota; class Agaricomycetes; order Boletales; family Boletaceae; genus Neoboletus; species Neoboletus magnificus. The sequence goes on along the minus strand of QFEI01000575.1, from coordinate 16,708 downwards.
AGGGGGAAGCATGGTGCACAAACTTAGGTCGATGTTGGAGGTCGCGCAACACCCAATGTGCGTCAGAAGAGGAGAGGGAGCGAATGTCGGTGACAAGGCAATTATCAATTTTGGACAAGCGAGAGTCATGGACGAAGGAGCAGAGGTGAGTCAGGGCATGTGACTCATCCTTGGTATCAATGACAGACTTGATCCACTGGATGGACCAGGGGTCAATGGTGTTTGACCAATTCATTCACCCGCAGCTCGCGGAGCGTTGTCAAAAGTTGTGGGAGCATGCACTTTGAATGTCTGATTTTGCAGGGACTGTGGCCAGGCACGATTCTATTGTCTCATCAGGGATCTCGACAACTGATGCCTTTGGAGGTTTACGAGCAGGAGTGGAGGGTGCGGCCAGGCGTGATTTCATTGGCTCGTCAGGTAGCTCGACAACCGACGCTTTTGGAGGTTTATGAGAGGGAGCAGTGGGTGGTTTGAGCGGGAGTTGCTCGATTTCCACTGCCACAGGCGGTGAGGGAGGCTGGCGAAGAGGGGAATCAGTGGATTGGGGAATAGTAATGGGCAGAGGTGAGGGAGACTCAGCGAGCTGCTCCTCGTCATCACTCAGGTTGGTCGTTTTGACGTCGAGGGAACTAAAGTGATTCGTCGAAATACACGAGGGGGGAATAGTTCGCTGCTAACTCGTCGCTATTCTGATAGAAAATTTTAGCACCCTTGAACTCGATGAAGCACATCTGACGACAGGGGTGGGAGTGTTCTTTGCATGGCCAAGTGCCACCGCATTTGAAGCACTTTCCTTCTGCTCGCGCTTTGCTGATATCCATGGGAACACCTTGTCCATCGAAAGTGCCAACTTGGTTCGGGTGGACGTCGATGGCAGATGGTTTTGAGGAGGAAGCGGCTATAGGAGGGCTTGACATCTTGACGGAGGGAAGGCTTTTCGACACAAAAGAGGAGGTGGTTCCCCGTTTCCGGTCAGCAATCTCTGTGAGAACTTGATCTGCCTTGATAAGGGCGGATTCCCAGTGGGAGAACATGTGGGAGTCAAGGAGGTCAGGCTGTGACCGCTTGACATATTCGACTGTCTTGTTGTGGACCCCATTGCGAAGGATGTTGATAAGGAGGCGGGCATGCGTGGTGATGTGGTAATCTGCCTCAATGATGAGGTGCTTCATCCGAATGATAAAACCCTTCACCATCTCCTTTCCTTGTCAAAGGGACAGGTGTTTCTTTTTCACTGTGTGTTGGAGTGCAGCAGGACAGAATGACAGGCAGAGTTTTGCGGCGAAGTCATCGAAATCCGATGTGGTGAGCAGGCCCTGAGTCATGAAGAGGTCCACAAAGTGACCTGCCACATTGTTACCTTTCATGTATGAGAGGACAATGAGGATCTTCTGACGATCCGTCGGTTCTGTTTTGAATCTGGCGAGGTAAAGTTCGACTGTATGCCACCATTGTACATATTTCTCCTTGTTGCCATCATATGCGTTGGGTTTGGCGGCAAGGGATTTGCCAACGCCCTTTGAAGGCCTATCGCTAGAGGTGGTAGGGTGGTCTGCGCAAGGTGGCGAGAAACAAGGGTCTGCATGAGGCAGCGAGAAGTGAGGGTCTTGCTGTGGTGTGAGAGGTTCGGGTTGAGATTCCAACTTGTCAGATCACATGAGGGGGATAGGAGGGGGTCCTGCCAACCGCAGGTTGCGAAGGTGGTTGTTGTACCACTCCTGGTATAAGGCATTAAAAGCAGATTGGGTTTGGGTGAGTCAGGTCAACCGGGTACTCGGAAGGACTGCGGGGTCTTGCTCCATCGGGGTGTAGGAGAATGTCGGTGATGGAGTGTCTGGCAACGAGGATCTAAGATCTCTCCAGGCCGAAAAGGATGGGTTGGTCATAACGACGCAAGTGGAATGAGAGGCATAGGATAGTGATAAGGGTTGAGTAGTGGACTTTTGGAATAATGTTAGGCAACAAACAGAGGTGGCCTCAAAGCGAATCACTATTCTGGCGTACGAGTAACTATTCCGAAAGTGGGGGATACATGCGTAGGACGCCGGTCTTATATATGGGGACAGGATTGCAAGTTGTACAAAGGAATCTGAGACGGAAGGTATCGGGATCGAAGAAGGAAAAAGGAATGCTATACTAATCCTAACATAGTGGGTCTCAGAGTGAACAAAAAAATAATTGTCATAATGGAAAAGTTAGAGAAAATTGCGGCAAGTTGAGCTTCTGTTTCAAGTCCCGATTCACTCATCTATATGAGAGGTGAGGGTGAAGGTGAGAGTGCAGAAACAACAACACAACATGTGTGATTTTGCATATAGTGCCATTATTTTTGCACACTGATGATGACTATGATGGTGAGGTGATGGCTAGGGCAACAATAGCAATGACACAATGTGTGCAATTATGTTGTCACTGAGTGAGGAAGGTGGGCAAGGGCAAGTACCAGGATGGGGAGTGTAAGTGTTGGAGATTTTATTTTTAAATTGCAACCATAATCTTAATGAAAGAGTTGGTATTTTAAAAAATTGGAATAAATTTTATCACAACTTAGTAGATTGTGGATGAAATTGCCAATTTGGGAGGGAGTTTGCTACTCATTATAAGCCACACTCAGGAACACATTAGTGTTCACTCACTTTCCTTCTTACCTAGTGTCAGAATATGGCAATCGTGCACACTGTGTATAGTCCCCGCCATCCCTATTGTTTCACAGATGCAAATCTGTGCATTGTTTGTTGAAACTATTAAGTTTCCCCTACTCATATTGATCATGTTAGACTGACAATTATGATAGTGACCTTAGATATGACTTGGTACTCAAGTCATATCCTTATCTTCTTATCTGAGTCTAGAAGCATGTTCTAGACTCCTTATCTCTTATCTATGACATCACTATGACATTATGTTCTATTCTTACCTCAGATGAGTCATACTGACTCATACTAACTTCTTATCTATGATATCATCTTCTTTGTAACTCATAGTTCTATTTACATCTTCTGCTCAATAAGCTATTTGATATGTGTACTGATGCTCTTTTATGCTATTGGACAATAAGTTTATGCTCAGTCAGCTATTTCATATGCTGACTGATTCTTTCTCTATTATTAGCATTCTGCTTAGTCATCATTTCAAATGCTGACTGATAACTTACAAAGACGCTCTATTAATAGCTTCTCTTATCTTACATACCTCATTAAGGATTCAAGCTCCCCTTGAACCTTAATTACTTTATGTATATAAGGACCAGCACTTCTGGCCTATACTATAATGAATTCCAGTTCTTTCTTCACTATCAACCACTAGTCTCTAGTAGCTGGATACTCCACTACCAAGATTCTTACTTTGGTTGCCTAACATCTATCTCTGCACCACAAGTAGGCCCCTACCTTCTGACCTTACTTGTGTGTCCTTGTCTCTGCATACTTCCTGTTGCACCTGCAACGAGTAGCCTGTTCAGAAGGCTGTGCCTAGTACATCATTTACAATCTCGTCAGGTTATGAGCCCTGCTTGATATTTATATCAAAGGGTACAGAGATATGATGGCTCTCAACTTCGTCACTTTTACAACAATGTTTATGCTGCTCTGGTGTATCATTATTCATGGTTTCAGGATTGGACTATCCAACGGGGTTTTAGTTCTGGTTGTCACCTATTTGGTGAACACCCTCCATCTTGTACCTCTTGCTGATTATATTGGCTTGACACGGTGGGTGTTTCAGAACTTGAATCGTGTCCCATCCACAGTGCTGGGATTGTTCCCTTCTGGTGTTCCCAGAAGGCCTGCCATTCATGATGGGACTTCACACTTGCCTCCGTTTGGACTCCGCCATGCAGCCCAAGTATTTACTCCTAGATATCCTTGATAGGATACACCCACTGTACCAGCTCCTAAGATGCCACCTCCCTTCATCATAAGGCTACTGATCCCATTCCTCTCACCTTCCCATTCTATCTACACTCCACTTCCATCTACTCCTTGTTCTTCTTTAAGGACACTTTCTAGCCAGCAGTCCAAGACCGGTTGCACTCTTGTTGACGACTGCTCTGACATTGAAGAACCACTACAAGTTCCTCCACCTGCTTCACCACTTCTTCCGGTCTGATCTTTTGCAGCTATACTAGCTGCTCCTGCTCCTCCTTGTCCAGTTATCCTGACTCCTCCTTGTTATGTTTCTTTCTTCCCCTCTCTTTTTCGATATACTTCAACGGACTTATTTTCTTTTCACTCAATTACTCACCCCATTTCCATCATCATCCATTCCTCTCGTACTTCCCACTTACTTCATAATCGAGTTTACATCCTCCACACTGCCTGGCATTCATTTCCGCTTCATTAAGCTTCTTGTACTCACACTTGTCCTCAAGTACCTCGAGTAATACTTAAACTCGACATCGATACCCTGTACTATAAGCTAGATCTTACTTTCTTACCTGTATACAAATCCCTTCTCTCGCCTTGAAACCTTGAAAGGACTTGAGCGCTGTCCCACAGCCTCTTCCTACTCTTGATCCTTGACTTATTGCTTTGGGATTCCCTTCCCTCGCGATCCTTCATCTCCATTGCCTAAGGAACCCCCTTGATGACTGTCTTTGTCCGTCGTACCAAGTAGGAATCCCCTCTTGTCGATGTTCGACTCAGAAACCCTTGACCCTACTCGTTGAGCCCGTCTTCTACCTATTGAAAGTCTACGTTCGCTGCCTAACCACGGACCGAGCGTAACACTCCTCCTTGGACTCCTTTCTCCACTCTTGACCCTATCAACATCTTGTTGCACTGTCATGCCCAACGTGAGGAACATGACCCTGCCCTCACGGATGCTCTCCATCTTTCCTTACTCCCGGATGCGGAATATACTCAATTTAGAGACCCAGGTGTGGGGCTCTTATGGGGAACCCTGTACCAATGAAATGATGGGTGATCACATGAGCTTGTCACATACCTCGTTCCAGACTTTCCCAAAGGCCACCTCTGATACTCCTGCTCCAGTGGACAGGGTGCCCACCTTAATTGATGGCATGGGCTCTTTCACTCACTCTACCATTGACGTCTCCAAGGGGAATCAGGAGTTCCACCTCAGCTGGGACCACTTTTCAGATGAGGAGAACCAGCAACTCCTACCCAGACCACTTCTGTTACTGGCAAACCAAGTAGCCATGCTGGACTGTTCAACGTCGCCCCATCACTTACCATTGGTGACACTATACCAGCGACTGGACCACCAGTCTGTAGATGAGGCTATGGCAGAGGCTGAGGCTTACATTAAATATGAGGAAGAGGAAATGGATGTAATTTTCAAGATCGAGGAAGAGGAAGAGGCAACACTGACCTCTAGACAATCTCCAGGATTTCATACTGACCCATATAACATGGAGTCGAGATCTGGATATGGTCACTTCCTCTCTTGCTCCTCTTCTTTTGAATCTTTCAAGTCACCTTCTCCTCTACGTCTTCCTTCACCTATTTATCAACCTTGTCCTCTCTCCCACTCACCTGCTTCTGCTTTGCAGGACTGGGAAACTCGCTTCCACGAGGTCTGTTATAGTCCAGTCACTGTCACAAGTCTTTGCAAGATTTAGTTGTTTTCTTTTTTTCTTATCTTATCTTATCAGGTCATGTGACTGACCATCTAATCTTATCTTTCATCTTCTTACAGTCAAGACTCACCTCCTCTGACTTTAAACACTAAGGCAATGCCCTTAGAGACTGATGCACACTTGTGTCTTAATATTTCCTTATATAGATATATTGTTCCTATGATAATCTCCATGCTGTGCATGACTTCTCTTTCATTTCCATCCTGTGCAAGGCTATGCCTCACAACCCTCTTAATTTCCATTTCTTTGTTTCCATTTCACATGGCCTCGAAGGCTATGTTTAATCTCTGTCTAGAAGACTTCCATGAAAGCAATCCCTGACTGTTAGGGTATAGGGCATGACTATATATGAATACATATCTATAGATTAGGTACAATCATGTATAAACAGTAGAATAGTATATAAACTCCAAGGGCTAGACAGTTAAGCCACAGTCTAGTTCTCTTGGTTTTTCCCCTTGAGATCCACTCCTGAGCACAGTAGTGTTCACTCTTCTTATTCTCTTACCTAGTATCCCTGGTGTCTGCCTAGAGTCTCATTAGAGATCTTTGGGTGTTTCAAGGTCACTGGAATGTACTTGGATGTTGTTGTGGAACTGGAGAATGAACGTGCACTTAGACATGCACAGGAAGAAGCTTACAAGAATGGTCTTCATTTTTATCGGTTGGCTTACCTTGATGCCATAGATGGCCACCTTCAAGGACCTGCAGTACCAGGAAGAGTACAAGAAGAACATGTGGACCAAGGTGGACAAATCCTCCTTCAGCACACACCTTCTCAAGCACAAGAGGCTCTTAGGAGAAGCCTCACCCCTGGATGTCTACCTGGTGCCCAGATACTTAGGAGGTCATTACGCAGGAGAACTCAGGCCAAGCACCATGGAGAAGTTCCCTGGTTGCTCACATAGAGAACCTCTACAGCTGTTATGGTCCTACCATCACAAGGTTTTTGCAAGACTTAGTCATTTTATTTTTCTCTTCTTATCTTATCTGATCACGTGACTGATCATCTAATCTAATCTTCATCTTATCTATTAGCTTTACCTTCATACAGTCAAGACTCACATCCTCTGACTCTAAACACTAAGGCTACACCCTTAGAGACTCATTACCACTTTGGTGCCTTAATTAACCCTTTTATAGTTATATTCTTCTCACGTTCATATCTGTCCTGTGCAAGGCTATGCCTCACAGCCCTTATTAATTTCCGTCACTTCGTTTCCATTTCTCACAGTCTCGAAGGCTATATTTAATCTCCGCCTTGATGGCTCTCATGAAGGTAACCCCTGACCGCTAGGGCACAGGGTACGACCATATACGACTACATATCTATAGATTAGGTACAAACATGTACATACAAGTAGATAGTATATAAATCCCAAGGGCTAGATGGATAACCTCCAGTCTAGTTCTCTTGGATTTTCCCCTTGAGATCCACTCAGGAGCACTTAAGTGTTCACCCCTTCATTCCTCTCTTCCTAGTATCCCTGGTGTTTGCCTAGAGTCTTATTCGAGATCTTTGGATGTTTCAACAGCCTTTTGTTTCCTTTTTTTTTGGCTATGAATTTTAGAACAGCTCACTTTTATGACTTTCCTTATATAGTCCATGTTACCTCACACACCAAACCCACTCTTTGCATAGTGTCATTTTTGGGACCTGTCATTACTTGTCCCAATCTGCATTTTTTTGAAGATTTGGACTTTTTGGCCTTTGAGGACATGTGTACTCCTTCTTCACCTACTTGGTGGGAAGACAAGGAATCTGTTTTTAGAGCTATGTCTTTTTCTCACCACCACTTTACCCTAACCTCCCCTCCTTCCTGGACACCTTCTCCTCCCTCTCCTGCTCCTTTTCTCATTCCTGGTCCTTTGGTCTTGCCCTCATGGGGGGTTCCTCTACCTTCAGTACTGTTTGAGCAACACCTCCTCCTTTATAGTGGATTAATCCATCCTGAAATCCACTGGGCCTGCATTCCTCTTTTATAGTGCAAACTGTACCAACTCCTTCTTTTCCTGTCTTACAGACTAACCCTTTAGATGTCAATGCTGATTCTGTTCCTTTTTGGCAGACCTTCTATGCATGTCTTCTTATCCTCTAGTCAGATATGTTGTCTGCTTTCAAAATTGACTCCAATCTTCAGTCTCAAGTCCCTGTTCTTAAGGGAGCTTCAAACTATACCACATGGGCTCTGCAACTTCACAACCTCTTGACCTTATCCAGTGCTTGGAAAGTTGTCGATGGGACTTCTTTATACTCTCATCAGATGACTGTTGACCAGCAGAACAAATGAACTGAACTTGATCTCCAGACTCAGGCTCTGATTGCTGTCTTCACATTTGTGGACATACAGTCTCATCAAGTCTTTGTTCATGACCCAAATACAATGGCTTCTTTAGCCAAAGGTCTGTGGGATACTTTCAAGACTCTCTATGCTCCTACTGGTGTTACCAGTAACTTTTATATTTTCAGGGAAGCTTGCCATCTTCGTGTCTTTAAAGATGTTGATCTTAGTGAAGAGCTGAACAAGCTCAACACACTCCTCAACCAGTTATCCACTGGTGGAATCTCTCTTCCTGACAACCTTCATGCCATGATGATCATGCAGGCACTCCTAAGCACTTTTGAATCAGTGATTTCCACCATTGTGCATTCCACGGCTCAAGCAGACTTTGTGCCTGATAAAATCCTGCTGAAGATTATGCAGGAGTCTTACCTTTGTTGCTTTCATGGGTGACCTGCTGCTTAGTCATTGTCTGCAGATGTGGATATGCATGCTGTCAAACCGATGGCAATTAAACATGCCAAACCACATATCCGTTGTGACCATTGTCAAAGGTCACACCCCTCTGACCACTGCTAGCAGCAGTATCCTCACCTCAAACCTTCTGGTGCTAAATCCTGGAACATGGGATGTGCCCATGCTTCATCTCATCAGAAGAAGCATAGCCACCATAACAAGCATCACAAGGGGAAAGGAAAAGGAAAGGGCCATGCCCACATGGCTGTGGACGATGACGATTGTTCCTCCACATGCTCTTGTACTGATTCAAACTGTTCAGCAGTTGCCAACACAGGTTGGAAAGATCTAGAAACAGTACATGTTTACTGGGAGACTCCCACTGCTGATGAGGAGTTAATCTCGCCTGCTATTGCGGGTCCTTCTGATGCAATTCTGTGGTTTCTGCAGAGGGCCTCCTTTACACTCTAATCAGCAAAGAGGAGCCAGTGCTGTATCAGGCACTACCACAGAAAAATCATTCTATGGTGATACCTGTAGGCGACGAGATGGTTCCTGGAAGTTGTAAAACGGGCAAGAAAGGGTGGAAGCGAAAGCACACGGCTAGATGAGAGTCTCAGTCGCGTGCGGTAGAACGGACTATATTAGTTAGTTACCTAGATGAGAGTCTTTATACAATATAAGTATTAGTTGGGATCGAAAAGGAAAGACCTCACCTCAGTCGCGTGCGGTAGAATGGACTGAGATAGCAGGAATCACTTGGGACACTATATACTGGTTGCTATAAGTACTCGAATGCATAAGAAAATATACGAAATGAAGGGTCTACATAACGAAGCGTATGGTGCACAGGTACGAAGAATGGACAGCGCATGTTAGTGAGAATGCATTGTACGTCCGTGGAATGGTGGAGACATAGCTAACGAAAGGCTGTGCACGGCAAATGCTTTTGTTGGGGTCAGCGAGGTACTCCGTACACAGTTGTGTCATCCAACACTCCCCCTCAAGCCTGGCAGAGTCCAAGTTCGACAGCAAAATGTTTGACTTTCGGGGATGGTAACACTTTGGTAAATGCGTCGGCAACCATATCGCTGGTGGGACAAAAGACAAGCCTGATCTTGCCTTCATCAATGATCCAGTGGATGAAGTGGAAGCGAACGTCGATGTGTTTCGTGCGCGCGTGATACTGGTGGTCTTTAGCAAGCGCGATGGCTGACTGATTGTCCGAAAAAAGGGTCATTGGCTCAGAGAGTGCGATGAAAGTCTCGGCGATGAGGGAGCAGAGCCATAAGGCCTCCTTTGCTGCATGCGTTGCACCGACATATTCGCTCTCGGTGGTGGACAGCGAGACAATTTCTTGTCGCTTCGAACTCCATGAAACGGCGCTGCTGTCAATCAGGAACGCGTACCCTGATATGGCGCATCGGTCTTCGATGACGCTGCCGTCTGCATCTGTGTACCCTGCAAGAGCTCTTTCTCCCCCTCCGTACGTCAGTTGTAGGTCTTTTGTTCCCAGTAGGTAGCGATAAATTCTTTTGACCATGTCCCAGTGTGCTTGTCCGTAGTTTGACAAGAAATGCGAGACCTGCGAGACAGCATATGATATGTCCGGCCTAGTGCCCAGTGCAGCATACATGAGCGATCCGACGGCCTCTTGATATGGGATGTGGTGCATTGTGGCGTATTTGGCGGCAGTTGCGGGGCACTGGGTGATGCTGAGCTTCGTGCTAGGGTCCATGGGTGTCGAGATGGATTTCAACTCATCAAAGTTGAATCAGCGGAGGATGGAGTCAATATACAATTTTTGGGAGAGGGCAAATGCACGCTCGGTGCGGTTTCGTGTGACTTCGATTCCAAGCAGCCAATGGAGTTCGCCAAGGTCCGTCACCTCGACGAAGTGGCTGAGGTCCTGTTTGACGGTATTGACAAGTGTGAGCGTAGTGGCAGCAATTGTGCAGTCGTCGATGTGTACGATGATAATCGTGAGCGCACTGTCTGTTCACTTGACGAACACAGTGTTGAAACATTGAGTTTCCGCTCTTCATATTGATCATGTTAGACTGACAATATACGGTAGTGACCTAACCATAACTTGGTATTCCAGTTATGGTCTTATCTTTTATCAGGGTCTAGAAGCACGTTCTAGCCCTCTTATCTCTTATCTATGACGTCACTATGATGTCATATTCTATTCTTATATCAGATGAGTCGTACTGACTCATACTGACTCCTTATCTATGATGTCATCTTCTTTATGACATCATAGTCTATGTTTATCTTCTTATCAGTAAGCTATTTGATATGCTTACTGATGCTCTTTTATGCTATTGGACTATAGCTTTATGCTCAGTCAGCTATTTCATATGCTGACTGATTCTTCTTCTATTATTAGCTTATGGCTCAGTCATCATTTCAAATGCTGACTGATACCTTACAGATAAGCTCTATTAATAGTTCTCTTATCTTACATACCCCATTAGGGTTTCAAGCTCCTCTTGAACCTTAATCATTACATGTATATAAGGACCAGCATATCTGGCCTGTACTATAACAAATTCCACTTCATTCTTCACTACCAACACTAGTCTCTTGTAGCTGGATCTCCACTACCAAGACCCTACTACCTGGTTGCCCAACATCTCTCTCTGTAACCACAAGTAAGCCCCACCTCTGACCTTGCTTGTGGGACTTCTTCTTCTGCACCTTCCTGTTGCGCTGTGACGAGGAGCCTGTTCAGAGGCTGTGCCCTTAGTGCACCTTTATCATCTCGTCACACAGCTTGGTCGACTTCACACTGTTTGAAGCCTAATTTCGTCACCAAAATCTCGACCAAGCATTGGTACCAACGGCGGCTGCTCTGTTTAAGGCCATACAATATTTTGCGCAGGCGGCATATACGGCGCAGGTGGTTTGGATCGGCGTATCCGGGTGGTTGGCGCATGTAGATGACTTCGTCGTCTTGTAACGTTCTGTTTAGATATGCTCCTTTGATATCAACTTGGTGTAATTCGAGGTTTTGTCGAGCTGCAAGCACAAGTACCGTGCGGATTGACGCGAGCTTTGCGACGGGGGCATATGTATCGAAGTAGTCGACACCGGGGACCTGCGAGAAGCCTTGGGCGATGAGGCACACCTTGTAGCATACGATGTGTCCGGCGGCATCCTTCTTCACGCAAAAGACCCACTTTGATCCAACTAAATTGGTGCCTGAGGGTAGATCTATGAGCTCCCAGGTACTGGCCTTGTTGAGCATTTTGAGTTCTTCTCAAATGCTACGCTCCCATTGCAGCCAATTGGATCTGTGGCGAGCATCGGCAAGCATGGACGGCTCAAGTGCTTCGGCGGCGGCGGTACCTTGCTTGACAAGCATAGTTAGCTCTTGTTTGTCGAAATCTTGACTGTACCTTTCGTCGATTGCCACTAGCATCTGCTCACTTACTCCTTCAGCCTCGAAAGTGGTCGGTTCGGGTGGTGGTGGCACTGGTTCATCTTGGATGGGGGCTGGGATCTGTATGCCGCGAGGGATGGTGGTGGTGTTGGCCTTGCCGTTGATGATGTCAAGGATCTGCTGGCTGGGCTTGCGCATGCACTGTGCACGAGGCTCAGGTTCATCAGGAATAGCTGGTGGGTCAGGGCGCACTTGCACACGGGACTGAGATGCAATGGGGTTAGCTGGTGGGTCAGGTGATGTGGCTGGTGGTTTAGCGAGCGTGTCCTATTTGGTCGTCGGCTGTGTGACATGAGGTGCAATGGTGCCAATAGATGGTGGCTGTACGGCGTTACCTACAGCGTGTTGCTGTGCTGAAGTGTCGTCGTCCAATGGGGTAATTCCCTCCCCCTCGGCGGCACTAGGCGCAGCGTCCAATACCTCACGCTCCACAGTCACCACTTTCGTCTTTGGCCAGTACACCCTGCAGGCATACTCTGTCCAGTCGTCGATTCCCACCCAACGGCCCTCCTCAACTCTCCCTCCAAGCTTCGTCCCTCGACCGGTTTTAACATGGACGACAGAGCCCCATTCACGCACACTGCTCAAATTGGGTGTGCGGCCCATAGCGACTTCATATGGCAACCTCCTATCAAGCACCTTTGTTGGTAAGCGATTTTTCAGCCAAACAATGTGACGAGCTGCCTCGCCCCACAGATGTTTTGGCAGGCCGCTAGCATGCAGGAGCGTGCGCATGCGCTCCAGAATGGTCCTGTTCAGGCGTTCCGCCACACCGTTATGCTGTGGGGTATTGTGCGCCGTGAAGCGTTGTACGGTGCCCTGGCATCCTAGGTGGGCGACAAATTCTTTGCTGCTATATTCTCCCCCTCGATTCGAATGGAGGAGCCTGACCTGTGCAGCAAGTTGACGGTCCATCCAGGCCTCGAAGGCACGGTATGATTCAAAAGTATCGCTCTTCTGACACAACAGGTGAATATGGGTAAGCCGACTGTAATCATCCGTGAATGTGACATAGTAGCATCGACCACCGATGGTCGCAACGGGCGCTGGTCCCCAGATGTCGCTGTAGACGATGTTGCCAAGTCCTTCAGTGCATGGCCCCTGGCGCACCTTGGCAATCAGTTTGTGCGTCGCCTTGCCATAGACACACGCTTCGCAGTAAGTATTTCCGTCTTTGCTTGGACAGTATCTGAGGCTGCTAACCAGACCTTTTTCAGCCAGCTCACGCGTGGTTGACAGCACAATATGTCCCAAACAGCGGTGGATTTCCATCACGGTAAGGCGTTCATCGGCAGCCGCTGTGTGGTCACCTTCATGCACCACGCAGTACAACCCCTTCGCCGATCGCGGTATACGGCCAATCATTTCTCCATTGACGCTGCTGATCGTGCACATTCCTTGTGCAAAGGTCGTCGCAAGGCCCATCTCATCCAGACGGCCGATTGACACAAGTGTGTACCCCACCTCAGGTGAGTACAATACCTGCGTTAGGCACAACTTGGACACATTTAGTCCGTTAGGTACTTCGATGACAAGATCGCCGACACCTGTTGCAGCAAACTTCTGCTTGTTTGCCGCCACAAACGATTTGGGCAGGATCGGCTTCATGTTAATCATGCGGTCGCACTTGGGAGTGATGTGGCGCGTTGTACCCGAGTCGTATAGTTCAACACGGTACGTTTCTTTTGGGCGATTGCTGACCTTCATCACCTCGTTCTCCAGGTTTTCTTCAGCGACAATCGTAGGGCAAGCGCAATCGACCGGTGTATCATCGCCATCGATCCTTGGTGCTTCGTCATCCCATCTGCAGCCCCACGGGCTCTCATCGCTGGTGACTGAGAACCAATCATCATTGTCGTCGAGTGATTGTTTTTCTTCACCCATACTTTCGTCATCACTTGACTCCACTGACTCAAGATCGGGTATCAATTCGTCGTCCTCAATGATGCCAAAAACTCTGTCTTTCTCGTCGGATATGACCGCGTGCATGCTACCTATCTGGTGCGTTGTGGCTTTCTTGTCATCTTTTTGTGGTTCATTGTGGAAGGCCGCTAAATGTTGATCCGATCCGCAGGTCCAACATAGGCGCTTCAGCTTATCGCCATTCGGGGCTCAATTTCCTCAACCTCGACCCTTCCCTTTGGCCGGTGCTGTCACCGCCATTGCTTCATCGCGTTCCTTGCCATCATGGCGAGGTGCGTATTTCAATTTTTGTCAATCTGACTCTTCGCTGATAAGCGAAATCAGAGTGTCCAGTTCGATCATCTTTGTCGTGGCATATAGGCGTGCGGTGGCAAGTTGACTGGACACAAAGTTCGAGAGCATGTTGGGGAGGGATCAGATGATTGTCGAACAGTAATCTTTCTTGTCGATATCAACGCCAACCATTGCTAACTCCTCTCGTTTCGTCTGTAGCCTGTCTAGGAATTGACGAACGTCACCACCTTTCGTCATCTTCATCTCGAGGAACTGAGCGCATAGTTCCGTTTGCACATAAGTCCCCTTCTCAGTATATTCGCGTACGATCTCTGACCACATGTTATGAACGGTAGTCAGTTTGCGAATCTTCAGCGCGGTGGAGTCTGGGATGCACTGGGTAAGTAGGTGTTTCGAGATCTCCTCACTTTTCTTCCATTTTGTGACTTCTTCCGTTTGCACAGTTGTCAAGGGGTCCTTGTATGATGGCTGTATGTCGGTCCCATCAAAGTGGCCCCACATTCCCTTGGCCTCGATGGCTACTTGGAAACGGAAAGAAAAAATCACCCAGTTTGTGCCTTTGACGTTGAGCTTGGGTACGTTGCTCGGGAGCGTATCGGTGGTCACGGGAGTGTCAGACATTGCTGTATCAATTGGCAGGTTATGGGTTTCATTTTTTTTAAAAGCGACGAGATAGGGCTCATAACCTGTGAAACGGGCAAGAAAGGGTAGAAGCGAAAGCACGTGGCTAGATGAGAGTCTCAGTCACGTGCGGTAGAATGGACTATATTAGTTAGTTACCTAGATGAGAGTCTTTATACAATGTAAGTATTAGTTGGGATCGAAAAGAAAAGACCTCACCTCAGTTGTGTGCGGTAGAACGGACTGAGGTAGCAGGAATCACTTGGGACACTATATACTGGTCGCTATAAGTACTCAAATGCATAAGGAAATATACGAAATGAAGGGTCTACATAACGAAGTGTATGGTGCACAGGTACGAAGAATGGACAGCGCATGTTAGCAAGAATGCATTATACGTCCGTGGAATGGTGGAGACGTAGCCGACGAAAGGCTGTGCACGGCAAATGCTTTCGTCGGGGTCGGCGAGGTACTCTGTACATGGTTGTGTCATCCAACAAAAGTCTGGACTAGATTTTAGGGATATCAATGTATGGGATAGCTCTGAGTTCTTCCTGGGCTATGTTGACCTGGAATATGATGCCGATTTTTATGCTTATCTGCTGGACGATAAGACATGTGTTCTGTCACTCTCAGAACAGGACAGATGAAGACATTGGTTAGTAGACAGTGGGTATACTCATTATATCATCCCTTTTCGAGAAAACTTCACTACTCTTGGAATAGATATCAAGAGGATGATTGTTGCTAATGATGCCTCCATGACCATGACTGGTCCAGGTGTTGTGTCTTTCTTGACAACAGCAGAAGGAGTATGAACCCTTGTTACTTTACAAGAGATTTGGTACTGTCTGACAGCAGCACATCGCTTACTGTTGGTCCTTGCTCTCACATGAAAAGGCTATTGTTGTGAGATTACAAGGATGAAGTCGAAGATTTCGGATGGGGAGGGATCCTCAGTCATCAAGGCATACGTGATGATAAAGGGTAATTCCCTTCACTGGTTTCATTGTCAAATCAACGAGCCAGGAAGGATGCTGTCCCTTCATGAAAACAGCTATGACCTATGGCACCTACATTTTGGTCATGCTTCTCAAGAAGCAGTTTGTCACATTCTTGACTTGACTACTGGTATACCTACCATATATCTTCCACGGCATCCTCCACCCTGTTATGGGTATGAAACTGGCAAAGTCCATCAATGACCATATTCCTCATCAGATTCTTGGGCATCTAGACCCCTTGAATTGGTTCACTCTGACCTGGTTGCTATGCCGCTACATTTTCACTCTCATCACCAATGGATCCTCACTTTTGTTGATGATTACTCTCAGTTTGCAGAAGTTTCTTTGCCTTAAATCCAAAGCTGCTGAAAATCTCAAATACCTTATTTACTGGGCTGAGACCCAGACTGGCCAGATCCTCACCACTGTCCGTTCAGACCATGGGGGGGAATACATGTCTAGCGACCTTGCGGCATTCTTCACATTCAAGGGCATAGAGCATCAAACCTCTTCACTGTGGATCCCTTAGCAGAATGGATGCACTAAGCATTTTAACTGGACCCTTCTGGAAAAGGCTGAGGCAATGTGCCTTCATGCGCACTTGGCACCTTTGTTTTGGCAAGATGCTATTGAAACTGCCTTACACATTTATAATCGTCAACCAGTTGAGTGTCTACGCTGGTGCACTCCTATTGAGCTGTGGAAGGGTGCTAAATCAGATGTGTGTTACTTCAGAGTTTTTGGTTGTCATGCTTATGTCTTTATTCCCCAGGAAGATCACCCAAACAAGCTCACTCCTAAGGCCAAAGAGATGATCTTCATTGGCTATGAGCAAGGCTCTAAAGGATACCACTTTTGATTGAAGACTTGTCAAAGGACCCTTATTTCTACCAATGCCACCTTTGGCAAACACTGTCTTCCTAACTGTCCAGATAACCAGCAAGACAAACTTCCAGCTCTTCCATTACCTCCAATGCCACTTGATCACAATCAGTTACCTGAAAAGAATACAGTGACTCCAAAAAGCGTTACAATAACTAACCCCAAACCGGGGCGCAAAGCGCCCCGCAATCACCTG
>QFEI01000573.1:45838-57344 GCA_003316145.1 Neoboletus magnificus | reverse complement strand
AAACCTCATCTCCTCAACCAACGGACAAGAGTCACCGGTCCCAGAAGATAAAAGATAAAATTATTGCCGACCAAGCGTACATTCAATGTGATCGGTACACCCTGGCACTGGATGTGCGATATTCTCACAATGAGGTGAGCACACCAGGTAGCAGCATCTGCAGTTTTAAACGGGTCATAATGCATAATGGACCATTATGGTAACCAAATCCAGGGAAAGTGTCGTACGAGGTGCTCCGGTCCAATCAGAGTCCTTGCTAAGCATCACATAGGCTCGCGAAAGCCTTCAGAAACGCAATGTAACAAGTGCACTCTGCAGATGCCCATGACACACTGAGGGATCATCAAACCCATTTAGATACCCTTGTCCGCCAAGAACGTTTCAATCGTCGCCCACAGCTCCTTTGCAAGCTCTTCACTACGCCCCGCCTCAGACGGTGGCTGTACGATGCCAACGGGAACGAGGTATGCACCCTTGAACTGTTCTGGGTTTTGCACAACGTCGGAAGATGCGGCTGCGAAGGCGGATGTGTATCCTCCAACATCGGAATGGACGAAGAAGGGGTATATGAGGATTTCTACGAGCCATGATATCCATTTCAACTGCGGCTTACGCGAGAACGTGTTGACGGCACCAGGGTGGAGCGATACAACGGTGATAGGTGAGCCTTCTGCGCTGAGCCTCCGTTGCAGCTCAGATGCATAGAGAATATTAGCCAGTTTCGAGTACGCTGAGAAGGCGTGAGTGGGATTGGCAGTAATTGCAAGTCACACTCACTATATCGAGCAAAATACGTCGAAATGGCATTCTTGAACTCGTTGTTGAAATCGTCGATGTTGCGGAAACGGGGCTTTCCGGGAACCATTTTATGGCCGTCCGAAGCAACCTAAAAGGTATGTAGATCATGCAAGTTTCTCGTGATAACACGCGACACACCACAACAATGCGAACATCGGAATTTGGGTCCGCCGCCGTCTGGTTCAAGATGGGCATCAATTCACGAGTCAAGGCAAACGGACCGATTGCGCTATGACTTGACATGAGTGTGCAGTTCCAGCGGCTGTAAACCGTCTGCGACGCACTTGACGACGAAAACGCCATCCACACCTTCAAAGCAATATGTAATCTGAAATCAAGAAAGCAAGCTGCATGCAGCATACCGTCAGGAGTCAGCTGGCGTTTTTCCAAAAGACTAGGGTGGAGTCAGCTATCTCGTTTGTGAAATGGGCCAGCACAAGCTCGTACAGCGCAGCATTGTGAACTGAATTAGTGCAAACCCTCTCATCAACGATCCGCATCATCCAAATGACAAAAGGTGGCTTACCGAGGACATCGAGGCGTTTTTCTTTGCGCATAAACTCCTGAGCGGCAGTCTTCGTGTTTCGTGGATCAATCAGGTCTAGCTCCAGCCAAATTACCTCCCCATTCCCAGGTCCAAGCCCTTCCTGTTTCAAATTTGCGATGGCTTCCTCTGCTCTGGTCTTACTCCTAGCGGCCATGTAGACCTTTGCGCCCTTCCGCGCGAGGTGCTTGACAGTGGCATAACCAATACCGGCGCTAGTAAGTACGTTATCACGGGTGTCAACCAGCGTTGAGGAGCTACGGACTTTCCGCCTGTCACGATGATGACTTTACCAGACATGTCTGGCAAGTCGGTTAGCGGGTTGAATGACTTGGAAAAGAGTCCCATGACGGTCGATGGGAAGAAAGGATCTCGGGAGTTGCACGGTATTATATGGTTTCTCGCGGGGGCTATAGCTTGAAATAAATGGTTACGTTGCACATTTTAATCTTGAGCCGCCCTTGTTGTGATAGTGAGGCTCAAAAAGGGGCCGGTCGAATGGGAGAAAAGCCGGTTTTGGCGATAGACAATTTTGAGTGTGAGACCCGGATCTGGGCCCCGAAAGAGGTCCAAGAATGGATGGTGTTCACGCTCCAACTTGAAGTATCAAAGCCCCTGTGGTACAACAACGGCAGCAGCAGTACGAGAAACTGGCATGGGACAATGTTGATTCGCCCATCCTTCTTACGTCTCATAACCACCAATGATGTAGAGTGAGACTCGTCTGTGATTCCCTCGTTTACATAATTTGCTGGCCTAGCCTCTACTCTGAATCTGCAAGACAACGAGTAACGTTATCGCTTGACGACTCTACCAGCAGACTTTGAGAATTGTGATTGGAGGACAGCTAGCAAAAAGAAAATCAAGGGTCTCAAACGTCCGTCAGCCTATTTCTGCGGTCAAATCCTAGGATGTATCCTCGCTTATGGCTTGTTCAGTTCCTCGATGTCGGCAGAGTAGTGCCTAGAAGAAAGGGGGTGCGTGTAGTTTCGGGCCCCGAGCGAGACATTCTCCAGGGAACGAGAAATTCAACCCCCAGTTTATACTTATACAACAGGACGCGTAGGAAGAAAAAAACGAGATCGAGGTTCAAGTCCGGTTTTCAATCGACCTTGACCGTAACCTGACGATGAGGACGAAGAACAGGCCTAGATAATCTCACATTCATCGTACCACTACTACCCACGCAGCTACGCCGTCTCTTTTCTCGTCAAATTCGTCTCCACCGTCGCACCCCCGTCGTCGGAACGGTGCAACTCCCTCCGCTCAGACCCATCCCCAGGCGTGAACTTGACCATCGACGATAGTCCCCTGCCTGTCTCCTCGCTCCATGCCCGTCCAGATGCCAGCCGAAGGATGAGCATCTGCGGGGATATGCACTGCAAATCCATCAGTGCGTGCCACATCATGATATTCACTTATATGCCCGCTTACCATAAGCATGATATATACACACCCAAATGCAATCGAGATGCTACTCCCCACCCCGAATGACACCAAGAACGCGACACCGGACAGCGTGTATGGCAACACGGACTCGATGAAGATTGACAGCGCCGCAAAATACACAGCCGCGTAGTCTCCCCCGAGGTGCTCCCTCACCTTTCGACCATGTGTCACCATGCGGTAACAGATAATCCACGTCAACATCGCTGTCAGCCCCACTGACACACTGTAGTACGACAGCCCGAGTTGAGCAGCGACACCACTGAAGAAATTCCCTCCAGGCACGCTCGATGAGCAGATGACAAGGACACCCAGGACTTATCGCAGATATCGTTAATCATGCGCTACTCAACGGTAGGGGAACTATTCTCACCAAGGGTGGCCAACCACAGAATGACAGGCACTATGATGACTCGGTAACCGCCACCGATCATCCAACATCGGTAGATCTGGGGTCAGACGTCTCAGCATGAAAGCTTCCGTCCCCGATGATGTCTTACCATCAGGGCGTCTGTCATGAGTTGCAGGATTATGACCGCTGTCGTCCCCAAATCCATGTACCAAACGGAAGCGTTCGTCGCCCAGTATGCGTCCGGACCACCTGGAAAGGCCGCATCCTCCAACCACATTTTCTCACCGAATATCGCCTGTGTCGACACCCAGATCGTGATCATCAACAGCATGACAGTGCTGAAGATTGCGTAAAATATGTCGGATTTCTTACGACCTCCTTTATGCGACAACAAGACGTGCATCGTCTTGAAATACAGTACTAGCTCGATGCCTGCGAGCGAGCGAAGAGGTAAGACCACGTGAAAACTTCAGCACTGACCACACAACTGACCATACAATATATCCTCCAGGTTTATACCCACGTAAACCGAGTTTTGGAAGACTGGACCACTGGAAGACATGGTTCGAAGATTGTGGAAGTGAGTGCCCATCTAAAACCTCCATCAGTTATATGTCAGAGTAATACCTCCGTGAAACACGAGGGGCCTCTTTATTACAGTAAGACCACGACACGACCGCTGTTCGGGCCGAAGCGTCGATTAAGCGGTCAAGTGAGGTATGGGGTTGCCTATCATTCATAGATCTCCATGCTAGACTAGAGCTACACTCCGTCCCCCACAACGACCCTCCTTGGAAAGCATCTCCTTTGAGTACCGGCCTCGGCCGACCCGGGGATTTGAGGAGTTTGATGCAACAGGTCGTCTAAAGAAGCCTAGGCTATCATCTTACCAACGTTCTCGCAATGCGGGTTTAGACCGATGACTGGAGGCTTGTGATCCGCGGGATCGATATATTGGCCCATTCGGCCCCATTAAAGGGAGACTATTGTTCCTTCTGCATCAGGCGTCGGGTTGTGCAAACCTCCAAAATTTCTTATCTGCACAACAGGGCACTCAAGGATGAGCTAGACCCAGATCAATACCAAAGTAGCCGCCAACCACCGACTGTTGCTGCTCGTTCGGTTTGACACATGACACAAGAAAACCACCGTTCTTGAAACATTTACTTCCGAGCATGCGCTGTATGCGAGGGGTGGTGAGAACCACCGGATTAGCTTTGCTAAGCGGTCACAGCTTACATAAAGGGCCGAACAAACTGGTATACGAGGCATTCAAGTACCAGATGGTCGGGGACACGTCATGATTGCTCGTCACCAGGTTCTTGGCCAGGTTGGGTGTATGAATAACAATTCCAGCAATATGTTCCATGCCTTGAAATGCTGTCGATGGTGTAGAGAAGTTCGAAAGTGGATAAATCAGGGAGATTGTGGTTTTTTCACCGCATGGCGAGGTCGCACAGGGAATCGACACGGGACATCTTAACCCAACGTCACATTTCTCCTCTGACCGGAACGCGGAACCGATTCAGAGGGGACCTTGATGGTAAGAATATTCTTTCATGTTCGGAAGCATTGATTATGTGGGGTGGGATCAAAACACGAAAACCTAACACCCACCCAGTATGAGTCTCGAGCTGGAGGCTGCTTTCCTTCACGTGCGCTTGTCACTGTGATGGAGACTGAGACCATCCAACCCAACACTGGACCAATATATGTAGGCACACCATTCAGGACGTCTGATAGGACGTAAATAACATGCAAAGGATCATTCCCCCAACTCACCTTTAGAGCGAGTTCGGCTTCAAGGATGTGCAAGCGCAAAGCTTAGAGTCTGCCCCAAATCCTAGCGTATGTTTACACTTACGACGATGCCGATAATTGATGGACACATAGCTTGTTTGGCTACATCGTGGAAGGGCGGCTTGTTGAAGGAAAACCTGATATGTGGAATCACCGCATCCTACGACTACACCAAGGAACGGTTCATTTCGTCAATGGGCTCAGAGTCGACGGAGGTGACGGGAATGTCCAACCCGGGGCCAGGATGCTGTTTGTGTAAATAACATACCCAATATATAATATGTAGCATCGCCATTTTTACCTGGTCCAGCGTGCTTGCGTTCCAGCATAATCATCTCAACGGACGAGGGTCACTGGTCCTAAAAAAGAAAAGGAAAAACACAGCCGATTAAGAGTATATGACACAATGTATACCCTGGCACTCGACACGCAGCTCCGAACGTGCGGTATCGCATGCATTAGGAACGAAAAGAGCACGCCAGATAGTATGACACGTCGAAGGGTCATCAAACCGTTCAGATGCCCCTGTCCGCCAAGAACGTCTTGAGCGTCGCCCACAGCTCCTTTGCAAGCTCTTCACTACGCCCTGCCTCAGACGGTGGCCGTACGATGTCAACGGGAACGAGGTATGCACCCTTGAACTGTTCTGGGTTTTGCACAACGTCAGACGATGCAGCTGCGAAGGGGGAGGTGTATGCTCCGACATCAGGATGAGCGAAGAAGGGGTATATGAGGATCTTTACGAGCCACGATATCCCTTCCAGGTGCGGCTTATGCGAGAACGTGTCGGCGAGACTGGGTTTGAGAGAGATGACCATGATAGGCGAGCCTTCTGCGCTGAGCCTCCGTTGTAGCCCAAATGTAAAGAACATTTGCTAATTTCGAGTACGCTGAGAGGGCATGAATGGGATTGGCAGTAATTGTAAGCCATATTCACTATATTGGGCAAAATACGTCGAAATAGCATCCTTGAACTCGTTGTTGAAATCATCGATGTTGCGGAAACGAGGTTTTCCAGGGACCAACCTATGACCTTCCGAAGCAACCTAAAAGGTAGGTAGATCATGCGAGTTTCTCGTGATAACACGCGACACACCACAACAATGCAAACATCGGAATTCCGGCTCCGCCGCCGTCCAGTTCAAGACAGGCATCAGCTCACGAGTCAGGACGAACGGACTGACTGCGCTGTAACTTGACACGAACGTGCTGTTCCAGTGGCTGTAACGCACTTAACGACGAAAACCCAGTCCACGCCTTCAAAGTGATTAATAAGTCAAAACCAGGAAAACAGCCTGGCGACCTACCATCCGGAGTCAACTGACGGGGTTCTAAAAGGTTAGGATGGAGTCAGCCATCTCATTTAGACAACGGAGTATCGCAAGGTCATACAGCGCAGCATTGTGAACTGGATTAGTGCAAACCCTCTCATCAACGAAAACATCATCCAGATCACAAAAGGTGGCTTACCGAGGACATCGAGGCGTTTTTCTTTGCGCGTAAACTCCTGAGTGACCGTCTTCGCGTTTCGTGAATCAATCAGATCCAGCTCCAGCCAAATTACATCCCCATTCCCGGGTCCAAGCCCTTCCTGTTTCAAATTTGCGATGGCTTCCTCTGCTCTGGTCTTACTCCTAGCGACCATGTAGACCTTTGCGCCCTTCCGCGCGAGGTGCCTGACAGTGGCATAACCAATACCGGTGCTAGTAAGTACGTTATTACGGGTGTCAATCAGCGTTGAGGAGCTACGGGCTTTCCGCCTATCACGATGACGACTTTACCAGACATGCCTGGCAAGTCGGTTAGCGGGTTGAAGGGCTTGGAAAAGAGTCCCATGACAGTCGGTGGGAAGAATGGATGATCTTGGGGAGTCGCACGGTATTATATGATTTCTCGTGGGCGCTATAGCTTGAAACAAATGGGCTACATTGCACGGATCCTTGTGTGATTATTGATAAAAGGGGCCGGTCGAACAGGAGCAAAACCGGTTTTGGTGATAGACAATTTTGAATGTGAGATCCGGGCCGACGACATCCCTGACTCGAACATTGATATTGAAAGCCCGAAGCTCAAGCAACATGTTCGGCATATGGTCATTTGCATTGCTGACTCCCTCCCCTTTTATGCAAAGGATCCCGGGGCGTCGTCAGGAGGACGATCTGGCCGCACTGGTTCCCCGCGATGAGTTTGCCAACCTTGGAAACGATTTCTAGCACCCCATCGAAAGACAGTGAGTATAGCTTGCTTTTTGTAGGCTTCCACCTGGAATGTTCTGGCTCTGGATTATGGACCGCCCTTTTCGTTGCCTGTAGTACTCCCCATATCTCGGTGCTGGTCTTCTCAAGTTCATTCAGGATAGCTTGGCGTTCGTTTATCCCCTCCTCTTGCGCGCCTCCCTGTCTTACGTCTCCGAATGCCAGGACAACGGAGATGCAGGGGTTAACTTTCCTCTAGTATTTTCAGGTTTCTTTCGAGACTGGCATGTGTATTCGTGCCGGTCTTGTCACCGTCACTCATACAAAGCTTTGATCCTTTCGAGCGACGAACGCAGTCGTGCCACGGGCGATATCATTGACTTGAGAATTAGAGACGCTTTGGCTGGTTGCCATGTCCTAAGGCGACAATGGGACGCACACACACATTGGCAATGTTGACGATGGGATTAGTACGGACCCGGGTATACATTGTAAATAAACGTATATAGTGGACACACCGTACTCCTCAGCCCATGTTCCATGGATTCCTGGGCTGTCGGGGGTTGAGAAGAATTCGGGAAAGCCTAGTACAAGATTCTTGGAAAGAGGTCCAGTGCGAACGAGACGGATAAGCGCCCACAAACATCCAAAAGGCGAAAAGACCCGAGACCGACCCTCGCGTTGGGAGTATCAGATTCGAATGCAGTAACCTCCTCGGCGTTTGCAGCTACTTGTATGTACACGGAATACCCTGTGTAAGGAGTTGGGTGGAAAATCGGGTCTTGTCGAACAGAGAGGGCCTTGGAATCGGATTTGCTTTTCATAAAATCTTGAGTGTAATTCGGGAACATACCACCACATTTAGATAATCTAGCCGCATCTCCTTTCACTGCAAACATCCAAAGTGATGAGCAGCCATCCAAGGATCGAATGATTTGACAGACGTGGTGAATATGGCACCAAGACTGAGCAAACGTCAACAACGAGAGCAAGAAGAGCTTCTCGCACTCGCTAGCAACAAACCGTCTTCCCATGCATCCCCAAACACCGATCCGCAGGAATCCAGTGAAGAAGAAGCGTCAATAGCACCTGCGAATACCGGTTTTACAGCAGTAAGTCAGACTCCGGTGGCTGACGGATGGAGATCCTGACGATCAAGCCAGCTTTTCACGCCGGAAGAGGCGCCGGCTGAGGCTGCAGAGAGCGGGGATGAAGACACTACAAAACCTGCCAAGCCTCGCAAGGTACGAAACTAAACCACTATGTGCATGGCGCCTCTCATGTCTCAGGCTTGCAGACGAAAAAAACGAAGAAAAAGCCCGCTACCTCAGCCCACGACGAGGAGGGTCTGCCTGGGGTGAAGCCCGCTGGCCCACTGCCTCAGCCAGGTTCACGGATCAAGCCTCTTTCAAAGAAGGCCAAAGCCAAGGACAAGAAGAAAGATGAGGCGAACGACGTGGACAAGGCGCTCGCCGAACTTTCGATCAAGTGCGTCGTATCGGTTTTGGTCTTTCTCTCCATTGTCTTATGCAACTCTTCAGATATCCGGACCTTCAGCAGACTGCGCCGAGCACCTCTGCCGACACGCAGGCAACTAAACTTTCCGCCCTCTTCTCCGTTTCCGTCTCCCACCTTGACGCAGAGTCCGAGCTCAAGAAGTTCTTTGGTTTCAAAGCCGTCTCAGCTGCTCTGGCTGCCACATCTACATCCACTCCCAACAAGAGACGTCGCGGGGTACAGCCACAGCCACAGCGTTCCCAACTTACGCGCCCGCAACCGTCGTGGGGTATGATTAAGCAACGGGAAGGTCTGTCGGCCCGACCACTCACGGACGAGGAGACAGCAAGGAAGGTGAACATAGGTCCTGCCGGCTCTGGAAAGTGGTGGACAGTGCAGTACAGCAAGCGCTACAAGGGTGTCACGAAAACATTCATGCAGGCTGTCATGACTGGCGGTAGGTACATATATGCGTCACGGTCGGTCAGTTCTTATAGGAATGGTCGATATAGACCCAGAGACACTCTGGCGGGTCATGCATAGGATGCCTTGGCATGCAGATACGCTGCTCCAACTTGCCGAAGTTTATCGACATCGTGAAGGTCTGTTGAACCGGGTGTTGTGTGTCAAATCTCACTGATATATCCGATTCCTCAGAGTACAGTCAGGCGGTGGACTACGTCTCACGAGCACTTTATGCCTATGAGCGTGCTTTCCTCGGCGCATTCAGCTTTACGAGCGGAAATAATAGACTCGACTTTGATCGCGTGGAGAACAGGCCATTCTTCCTTGCAATTCACCGACAAGTTATGTGAGCTAATCCGGGTCCTCGGTCTGTTGGATGAACGCTCATGCTGTGTTTAGAGACCTACAACGTCGCGGTTGTCCCCGAACTGCGTTTGAACACGCACGACTGCTCATCTCCCTTGAACCCTTGTCGGATCCCCACGGTGTCTACTTACATCTTGACTATCTTTGCGTCAAGGCGGGGTTAGGTGACTGGTTGTTGGACGTGTGGACGGTTTACCGAAGCACGTCTTTTGCGGATCCGAGCGCATATATAGACCCGAGCGTGTTACCCGGTTGGTCATATGCAAGGGCTTTGATTCTGAGAGCCAAGGAAAAGGGGAAGAAGGATAAGGGCGAGGTACTAACGTTCTGTTAGTCTTCGGACTATATTCCTGACCATTTCCTTTTAGGATTTCAAGGAGGAGAGCACGGAAGCACTTCGACAGGCAATTCTTGCCTTTCCGTCGGTAGTTCCCCTTCTAGCTGATAAATGTGATATTTCACTTTCTGTGGATGTGCGGGGCCACAAAGCATTTCGTATTCATACGGACAGAACGTAGGTCCATGTTTTCTAAACTCATCGCCGGCTGACGATGCTCCAGTGGCCTGTCCTGGGAAGAAAGCATACTCCACCTCCTTTCTCATCTTTACGCACAACGTTCCTCTCCGCTCTGGAAGTCTTCCGACCTTGCTTCGTGGCTTTCGACCACAACAAACTCTGTCCTGTCGACGCTTTCTACCCAACGCAGGCACCCAATCCGTACCCAATTCCTCCGTACCTTTTCTTACCCCGTTCCACAATACTCGGTTTACCGCCACGTCTTCGTCCTTGAACAAACCCACGCTCAACCCCAAAATCGCGCTTTGACAGCCTTCATCCCACCTGAGATCACAGAGGGAAGACACATCGCATGTGATCCTCTCCCCCCAAATCCCGCCCTCTCGACATACAACGCCGCCTTCTTCGCCGGCGCTGAAGACCCCTTTGAGCTCGGCCCGACCCGCCCCCGCAGACGCACGCAAGCGGAGGAGAGACTCCTCGCACGACTGATTCCCGATGCTGCCACGCGCGCTCAGATGCTCGCCTTCTTCGAACGGAACCCATGGCTTGCTGAACAGGTGCCGGGTGGGGTGGTCGAGTTCGTGCAGATGATGGCGGAGATGCCAGAGGACGAATTGCAAGAGTTGATGTTGGGCGCTGAGATGATGCATGAGGGGGGTGGGGGTGAGGGTGTGCAACCGGGGTTGGCGGATCGGGGGGCGATGCCCGGGGACTTGCCACTGGAGGAGGTCGAGGTATTTTGGGAGGCAGAAGATGGTGGTGGTGACATCAATGACCCGCCACAAGGCCAGCCGGACCATCGGGATGGCAGAGTGGATGCAGTGGAGGACGGAGAAGAGGAGGAGGAGGAGGAAGAGGAGGACGTCGCTGTGAGTAATAGAGCCTTTTGTCTTAGCCTTCTTTTCCTGAAGCTGAGTATTTCTCTAGCCGATGCCTCCCCGCGTGGTACGCAACCTTCTCAACCGGCTCTGGGGAGGTGCGTCGGCTCAGGAACAATCATCCAATGAAGATGACAGCAACAGTGAATGAACTCACAGAATCAGGAGTTCGTAGTTCAGAGTGACCATAAGGAACGTGCCAGAGATAATAGATGCTGTAAAGTTAGCACCGCTAATGAAACCAATGCATGGCGAGGAGATGCATCTTTCTCCATTGCATTGGAGAGGACACGTGGGTTGAGCAAGGATGCAGGTAGAACTTTTCAACAGGTTTTCAGGTGAGCAGCGACGAGTTGGTCCACTTTCGTGAAGTAGAATGAGTTCGTAGATCAGGTAGAACATACACCATGGTAGTCTAATCCAAGACGCGATGCTAATTCAACCAAACAAAGGCTGTTCTAGTGGGAATAACGGCGTTCACCGCAACCTCCTCAAGGTTAGCACCACACTCTGTTCTCTTGAACACCTTCACGCCAGCAGCACCCGCAAACCCAGCAGCTACAATGTACGCTTCACCGCCAAATCCTGCCTGTTCACCGGACATCATCCCTCGGATCCGATCGAGACCGGTATAGACCTGGTTAC